>OMLM01009250.1:116105-126753 GCA_900302695.1 Helostoma temminkii | reverse complement strand
GCAGTAACTAGCTATGGTCAGCATTTATCTATAATGGCCATAGATGGACAGTTGCACAGTTGCTTTTTAAACTTGTTTTCGTTCGACATACAGACGAAGGGTATTCATCAAACCACCACATCTCTCTTTCAAAATGTCTCTAGATTTTGTTTCCTCTATCATTTTCTTTTCTCACCAGATTGCCTCCCCCTCCCTCTCCCATCTGTGTGTGCGTGCGTGTGTCTCTGCGTGCGTGAGCAATTGGCCTATAGCAAACACACTCCATGCCAAACCATCTGGGCCTTAAATCTGTCCTCCACAAAAATCGCTTTAGTTGCAAACGCATCTCTCTCTCACACACACGCACACACACACACACACAAACTGACTGCTAGGGTTTGTTCAGATTATGTTTTTTTTTTTTTTCACATACCCAACAATATAGTTGCTCTGATGTCCTCTGTTGCTGATGTTTTACACAACATTTTCAAATCTGAGTATTTTCGTGCTAAAAACTTCGGAAGGAATTTCAATAATTCAGTGTTGATGCATGAATTCTGCATTCACCTCCGTACATTGACTTTACATGCATTTGCACAGTGCTATCTTTAAAATATTAATGAGTTTATGCGCCCAAAAATCTCGGGTGGAGTCTTTCCTGTGGATGAAGCCTTTGTACATGGCTTTCTTTTCTTTGTCTCTGCATCCACAGTGGCTATGGCTGCTTGAGCTAACTACCCGCTTCTTCTCCCTTATTTCAAACAAACTGAAGATGTAAAATGCATCACAGCACTGAGGATTTTCCCAGAACACACCCACAAGACACTTCCTGAATTTTTATTAAGGCTCACTCTGATCCTCGGAGTCGAATACACTCTTCTCTCTCTTTGAGCCACATTTCACAAATGCAGACATAAAAAATGTAGATTGAAGAGATGGAAAAGTAAAGAAATGCAGCCAGATTCTAAGGGAGGAGAGGTGATAGAGAGAGGAGGGTGAAAAACACAGAATAGTCTGGTTAAATTGGTGACTGTGTTTGCTTCGCTGCCTGGCTTCATTGTATTATTGACACATTAAGTGATTGGGGAATTTTATATATACGTATATGTATGTGTGTGTTTATGTGCCTCTGTGCGTAAGGTACATCAGCACTGCAGAAAATTACCTTGCAGGCGGCTGGTGGTTGTCTGCAGCATGAAAGGAGCCTCCCTTTTCTTCTCTTGCCTTGTACCCATCATTAGGGTGTGCACTGACTCTGAAATGGCAGTTGGATGTGGTAACTGTGTGTGTGTGTGGGTGTGTGTGTGTGTGTGTGTGTGTGTGAGTGTGTGTGTGCGCGCGCGCCTGCTTTATGTAATAATGTGTGCTCGCTCAGTGGGTGCAAGCATGGGTGCTAACGCAGTGTGTCCTCATTGTTCTGGCATCTCTTTCTCTCCCGATACACCTCTTTGGCTGTATTTTCTTTTCATGAACATTCATATATCTGCACACACACCACCAAACAGATGTTATTCTTCCCTTTTTATTCTCATTCTCTTTCTTTTTTTGTCGGTGAAATCCTCTTTTAATATGCAGCTTCACCCTTTTTCCTTATATTTTGTCGTTCCTCTGTCTGTCTCGTGGGTGCTTATCAGGGTTGTTCACGTTTCCCTGCTTTACCAGAGCAGTCAAGGTATTTGCATTCCAAATGAGCAATCTATGTCTCTGACATGCATATTAATGGATGCGAATTATGCATTTATAGCAGGCTGCTAACAGAACAGCAGGGCGATTCCAAACAAACACAAAGGCAAGAAAGACAATTGAAGATGCTAGTAGAATAATGTAATGGAAAACGCTGCAATTTTAGTTATTGCAGGTAGTGTTGGATTGATCTCACTGCTCATATTTTATCTTAAAGCTGTCAGCTGCCAGTATTTTGTTCTGATATTCATAATCTAAGAATACCCATTCGTTATCTTAATTACTTTTTTTCTGTAGATGATCACGGGTGTGGTGGAGCCAATCACAGTTATCATTAGGTGAGAGGCAGGGAACACCTTGGACAGGTCATCAGGCTATCTCAGGGCTGACACAGAGACAGACATTCAGACTCACATCCACTCACATGATTTATTGACTGACATTACTCTAAAATCAGAGACACGGCTCTGCTATGGGTATGATTTTGGATTAGACACAACACCGTTAGATTTTGATTCAGAACTCAAAGCATTTGAGTAAAATGCACAAAAGATGCTTAGATCAATCTGAAAGATGGCCAGTGTCCTTAGTTTCAGGCTATTCCTTTTCCAGACTTTCCAAATTAGATTGGACCTAATGAATCATTAAAAGAGTAAATTCTCTGGGTTTATGTATTTTTTGTGTATACATACTTCTTCTTCAGCAATTCTCTAAGTCTTTTTGGTCATGTGATCAGCGTGGAAGTCGTAGTAACGCAGCTTGGTCACTAATTTACTAAATTTGCTTCACAATGTGGAGCTGATCCTGATGGCCTGGCAATTCCCCCTGTCTAAAGTATTTTCAGCAGGTTAGACTGCGTCTGACTCAGACAGCCTCCTATTGTGTCATAAATCTGAAAGTTCAACTGCAGACAATGTCAAACTTGATTTTTGCAGTTGAACTAAATTGGGTTGCAGCAGTAATTTGAGACTGGAGCACACAGTTGTATTTGTTCTTTTTCTGTGGAGAGCTTCTTTAAACTTTAAGCTGATATGAAGATGAAGATTCAAGAGCTGCAGGTTATTCAGAACACAGGGTGATAAAGGGACACAGTACCCCTATTTAAGGGGTTCCTGCCTTAATCGTGTTGAGATAATTCTACGTTCAGACTGCAGGCAGAAGTCGCCCAAATTCGATTTTTTGCTTATATCTCATCCGGATTTTTTTCAGTTCAAACCTGCAACACTTTCATATGCGGTCCTAAATCGGATACGTATCTGATGTTTTCCAATGCGACCTCAGTCTGAAAAGTCAGGTTGCATTTTATCCAACATTTTTTTCCTGATATGTCTTGGTATGAGAGGGTCTTGTGGAAAGGCCCAGACAGATTTAGGATGAAATCTGCTTCCGTGAAGCCACTCACGTCACCGTCCCACCACTCTTGGCTCCGACACATCCACACACATCTCTGTACAGATGTGGCAGTCATCACTAAACAAAAGGCCATTGTTAAAAATGTTGCTCTCTTTTTCTGCATCCTTTGTCTCATTATCATTTGCTTAAATGTTTTCCGGCTTCCAATGCATAACAACTTCAAAATGAAACGGCCTCACTTCAGCTGCATCCATGTTTTCTTCCATATACACGGCCTGCAATGTGTGATGCTAAAATCACTTAGTTTAATTACCAACAGTAGCTGTCTACTTTTCCCTGGCATTTCCCATCCTGTTGACGTTTCTGTGTCTGGCTGTCATGTAACCCCCCCACACACACCTCCCTCCCTGTAGTGCCCCATTAAGGCTTTAAAATATATGTATTAGCTACTATTTGATCTAGTGTGACAAAAAATCTAAATTACCCAATATGTCTTTTTATTTTTTGCATGTTTCCAGAGTACAGAATAATTTGTTTGTGCTCATTTTTCACACTGAAGTATGTATCATTGAAACACAACAATGGCAGAATGCATAGAAATGTTGAGCAGTCTGATCAGCTGTGGAAGACATCCCAATTAGTCATGCAGATTGGCGCCTTTAAAATCTCTTTATCTCAGTGAGCTGCAGCGCTACTGTGGGGCCCATTACCAGTGAGCCTGTATGTGTGAATGGCTCATTATTCCTACGTGCAGACATTTATGGATGGAAGTCAAAGTCATCATTAACTCCCACGTAACTCGCCTGCTGCGACTTGCAGAGTTCAGTGCTTTTACCTGTGTTGCTACTTGTGGCTGAAAATAAAATTCTGTTCCTTTTTCCCCTCCCTGTAGTGCGTCACATATGACCACCCACAAATGTGTTGTTTAGATTTACTGTAAGTAAATTATTGAGTGACTGTTGAATGCTTTAAACTGGCACTGTGATTGTAAAAGCAATTAATAATCTCGGGACAAAATATAGCTCTGATCTGATCCTCCAGGCCATCAGAAAAAGGTCTAACTTAATTCCTTTTCCTAGTACAATTGCATTTTTTTTGTTCAGAACAAGAAAAATACACATCTTATCTATTTTCTTCGTGTTTGAAAGGTGTTTTATAATAAACCTCCCTATTGCACTGTAGCTAAAAATCAGTCTTCCAGCCTGAATCTCAAAGAGCAGCTGCAACAATCCAACAATTCTGACTAACTGCTGTGTTGTACCACCCTACTTACTCAAATTAAATTGTGGTGTCAGTGCAGTCATGGTGGGAAATATTCACAGGAAGTGATAAATCAAACAGCAGGGCGCAAACACTCTGCCAATTAAAAGCCAAACTCACCAGCGTTAAATCTTTTCTATCTCTTGTCTCTGGTATTTTCTGCTATAAAGGCATCACAGACCCTGTGGCTTTGTTTGCTGACATTTTCTTTAACAACTTCCGAACTCTGACGTCAATAAAGTTAAAACCAATCTCAAACAATTACATCTTGCTAACTATTAGAGGCACCAAAGTGTGAAATTACCCAACACAGTATAAAGTCTGATTGTTTTTGTACTAAAAATAAAGTGTTTAGTATTTCCCTCAGGAGTTCAACTAAAAGTGCAAAATTGTACCATTTTACATGAAAGTCTGTGATGTTTCGCTTTGAGTTATGCTAATTTTAGCATGTCACTGTAACATGCTCCCACTAACAAGTACATTAGATCGCTCAGAGTAAAAATTTAGAAGACCAGAATGAAAATAGAAACTGATTAAATTGTTTGCGCTCACTAACCTGGAGGAGTGCCTCTGTCTGAGAAGAATTTACATGCTCTTAAGAAACCTGGTTACTAAATACAGCACAAGTTTAAACTGATCTCTCCTCTACCTTGGGCTTATTTTGGAAGCGTGGTTCACAGATTTTAACTGTATAGTGACAGAGGAGACTGCTTCTTGACATGTTTATTGTTTGTTTGTTAATTTGTTTATGTGTCTGAGAGAGAAACATCCAGACAGACCACTGAGCTAAAGAAATACATGCTTAAAAGTGGCATATTTAGATGTGTAGGGGGCACTTTGTGTTGGTTTCAGTTTTAGTTGGTCTTTAGGCAGACTTGATTTAAAATGAGGCACCATCTCGCTCTGTGTAATGTTTTTTTCCCCCATTCATCCAGCTGCTCCTCCCAGGTAATAAGGTAGAGGGTGATAGTAGAGGGGTGTCTTTAGCTTTTGTTATGCACATCGACCCAGTGGAAATCAGGTTTCTCTAATCCCCTACCCTAATTATGAAACCCAGGTTTCCTGTTTATGTGGCAGTTAAGAAATCAGCTTTCTCAAGAAATCCAACTCTAGCCTGGTTACTTAAGTGCATCTAAACATTTTTAAGGCACTTCATGTTGTATTCAGTCTTAGTTGGACTTTGGGCAGGCTTGATTAAAATGAGGCAGTATCTTTTAGTGACCCAGCTACTTCTCAGCTACAAAGTTAGCAATTGCAGGTTAGTTAGTAGAAGAGTGTTTAGATTACATGGAATTGTGAATAGCAGAATTGTTATAATAATGTATAAACTGTATGAAGTCCAGACTGTGTAGTTAGACACATTGAACTGTGTTTTTTGATCTTCAGGCTCTATGCTTGAGCGCTCTTAATTTGAAAAAAATAAAGTAAATAAACAACCATACACATAGAGACACAACAGGTTTTGCTTTGATTTGAAGAGGTTTATATCACTATAGAAAGAACTATGTGATAGACATAGCCTGTTGAACACATGGTGCCGAAGTAGCAGGGTTCAGAACTATTTGTTGAGGATTTCACTGCTGTTACATGCAGAAACAAGAGAGAAGTTTCTCTGAGTTCAGTTTAGCAACATGTATCAAAACATTTAATCATTCGGCAGCTCGAGGATCCTAAACATACGACCAAAGCATCCAAAAACTGAGCTGCACTGAGCTTTGAGTTTTGTTTGGTAGCTGCCGTGTTCACAGGGAAAACGGCAGCTTTGCACAAAAAAGGCTGAACCTGTCAACGTCAAATAGAATTAAGCCCTTGCACATTTAATGAAATGCTTGAGTGAGAAGCTGTTTTTTCTTAATATGCATGCACACACACTAAAAGAGTAACTCCTGTCTATCAGAAATAAAAGTTTCATAAGTGTGTGTGTTCTCTCATGCTTGCGTTTTCTCTTTGTCTTATAATTTACCCACACGCCATCTGGTTGAGTAATTTTTATCACAAGGAAAGAAGGTGTCATCACCAACTGATTCTGCGGTACTGTGTGTGTGTGTGTGTGTGTGTGTGTGTGTGTGTGTGTGTGTGTGTGTGTTTGCCTGAAGCTACACACGTGCTTTGCATAACACTTTAGACACATTTCTTATTTTTTCTAAGATGCTAATAGGTACATTGCAGCATGAGTCCTTGATGAGATTTGTTCAGTAAAGTCAGATATTCTTGTGCTGCAGTTATTGAAACAAAACAGGATAAGTAGGATATCTGCATTTGTTACAATTGAAAATTTAAAGTCAGTTTAAATAGAAACAAAACTTCTTTAGTTTTTCACCATTGTACAGATCAAATACAATTTATTTTCTATTAGTCCTCCTCTGTTCTTGTCATATTGTTGGTTTTTGCTTTAGCTGTCCCCTATTGTCTGACTCCTCTACAAAAATTACATTTTTAGCCAGTTCTAAATATAAAAAATCTAATGTATATAAACGTTGTCTTTATTTCTGCCTCTTTTAGGTACTTGCAGAGGAAGGTTATAGTCCGATTACCACAGAAATAGCTGAAGCTAAACCTTTCTACTACGCTGAAGACTACCATCAGCAGTACCTGAGTAAAAATCCTGATGGCTACTGTGGCTTGGGAGGGACAGGAGTCTCTTGTCCAATAGGAATCAAGACGAAGGCCTAGACTTTCAGTGTTCCTGCAACCAACAACCATCTTCAGTTGGTTAAATAAAGAGGGTGAAGTCTTATAAAGCTCATACATGCAAAAAGTCTGAAATTTGAAATATGATTACATTGGATTTTATATCTTAATGCTGTAAACAGTAAGAAATTGTGCAACTAATGTAGAATTTGTCATAATTTTCTGACCAGACTATGAACCAAGGGAGATGTTATTTCTCAACACATCCAGTTTCTGGCTCACGTGAAACGCAACATAAACACAAGTGTAATGATCATGTGTCGTGTCTTCTCTGCTCCATGTTGATAACTGATCCTGTAAACATGTCCATGCTAATTGTACTGTAAAACCAATGAACACCTCACAGCCTTTGCAGATGTAGTATCATTTTATATGCAAATGTATGAAACTGTGTATGACATAATGCATTTAGACAGGTATGAAGAATGAAATGAAATCTAAGGAAGAAAGCATTATTGAGTGTGTTGTAATTTATCTTTTTCTTACATGAAAGTTTGTTATAATTCACACCAAACGTCTTTCATTAGTTGTTTGGAATAACTACTGCGAATGATAAACAATGTTTTACAATGTGGAATAAAGCTTGAAATCAGAAGTCAGCCGTGTGTCTCTGGTGGCTAACTCACAAATGCTGTTTAAACATACCACAGAATACAGATTTAAAAGAAAAATAAAAAATAGTGCCATAAACACTTTAGTCCATGTGTAAGATCTCTGATGTTGTTTTCAGCAAGTCTTTCTGGATATTTTATGGATTCTACAAACAACAAAATCTGTTATTTTCTCTTGCTGAATTTGCAGTTGAACTTGAGGATCTATGATTAAAAATTTATCCACATGTTCTTTTGTAGGGTCTGCGTATGTGTGTGTGTGTGTGTTCCAGGGCAGGATTTTGGATGACCTCCTTCCTCTGATCTTTGCCTGAAGCAATGTTCCAGCCCATGACTCATCTGTCATCGCTGATAATCTGCATGCATGTGTGTTTGTATATGTGTGTTTTGATGGTACAGCATATAAACACACACACGCACACACCAGCAGGAGGAAAGAGTTGCTGGTGCCAGGCCCTCCAAAGCTTGGCAGCACCATCACAGAGAGGAAAAGGGAAGAGAAGGAAGAGATGAGTCTCTCTGGAAATGGCAGAGCGCCACCTTGGAGCTCTGCTGCGTTGGATAACCTCTCTGGTGCAGGCTGCAGAAAAGCAAATCTGACCACTATTTTTGGGATGTAGATGATGATGTCTGAGATATTTCACAAATATTAAATGCATTTTAATTTAAAGTACAATTAAAAAACGTGCTAATGTTTGTGTGTTTAATTCTCGCTTGCATCCGATTTTTGACCAGAAAGTGCAAAAATGTGTTGTGCATCTACACTGTTTCAATTTTTAACTGGTTCGGATCAATATTAACATTTAAATCGTTACAAAGATGAGAGTAAGTGTGTCGCTAACTGTACTCAAGCAATTGCACCTTACAGTTTATCTAACATGTCACACAAGGATAACACAAACTGAACTGAATTGATAATGTGATTACATACAGCATTCAGAAAAATAATAAAGGTCTGTGTGTGTGGTTTGAGAAAAGTTTAAACAATTCAAACTGGTTTAATAACTCTAATAATTGTGTGAAATTACTTCCAGTACGATCTTTGACAATAATAAGATAATGATCTGTAGGATGTGATGAATGAGACTGAGCCTGGACGATGGTGTGTGTTTGCTGGGATTCATTTATTAGAAGGTTTAACACAATTGATATACAGTCTAATAGATAATGATTAAATGAACGAATACTGTGAGCTCCTAGCTTCTGTGGGTAGTCTCTTATTTGCATAGCGGAAAGTACAGAGCATCAATTATTTTTTCTATCCACCAAAATGTGTCCATTTCATACAGTAAAGAAAAACATTTATGGAAATGCAGCCTCTCTTTCAGTCTCTTTCACTCATTTAATCTTTTACTTATTTTATGATCCACCTATTTCAAATGACTTTATTTTGACAATGTTATTGTATATGGACAACGTTTTCAGTTGACAGTGATAAATGTTAGAATTAATATTTTTGTAGATATTGTGTTTGCTTTCATTTACAGTCTGGTAGGCCTGTTACACTGATATTATAATGGAAAAAATTATGGTGACTTTTTTAGATGAGATTTTACTAAGAAATGCATGAAATTCAATTAAGCAAGAGGAGAGTTACACACTACGTGTCCCTAATGGTCTAGGAAATGTTATGCAAGTGTGGCCAAATTATTCTAAACGTTAATCTCATGTTTTAGAAGATGAATCCTTTCTATCTTCAGTTTTCTGCTCTTCTATCTTTACAGCACATGATTATGCTGCCATCTTGTGTTACGATGTGAATGAGCACATGGCTCATAAAAAGGCATAGCAGTCTGTTAAGTCAAGTCCAAGGCTGCAACAAAATATTGTTTTCATTATCAGTTATTGTTGCCTGACTTCTCCTAACAACTAAGGTGAAATCACTTTCACACAGTCCAATGTAGTCTGTTTTTTTTTTTTTTGTAATTTTTTTGTAAATGCGCAGTTTACTCCTCAGTTTTTTTTCTGTCAACTCAATTAATCCATTAATTGTTATAGCTCAATAATATTGCAGTCAAGCTTTATTTTCTAAATTGGAATATCTTAAATACACAGAGAGGCTTAAAACACCTAATTAAGGCTATTTTGAAATTTAATTCAAAGCTAAAAACTGTAGCATGTTTCTCTGGCTGAATTAAACTGTGTTGACAAAAAGAAGAAGCAGATAGTTTTAGCTTAGTAAAACACTTTAACTATTCTTAGTGCAACAGGAAAAACAGGTAGATTGGTGGAGACATTTATTAATTAATATATTGATTTACCACCACCAACATGTGAAACCTTACAATAGACTTTCCAAACTAAAATGTGTTATTAACACTTTTTTTGAAGGGTCTCAGCGGAAGTTTGTTGGCTTCTCTACGTCTTTAACGAACGTTAATGTTCAGAAATAACTAAAGTTAACCTTTTTAGTGTCACTAAACAGACTAGCGTAAAAATTAAACTTTTTGACAAAGTTAAATATTTGTTGACTGACATGTTGATTAGCTGACTAACATCAGCTGGTGTTACCCTCACACCCAATCTTCACACTACTGCCATCAGGGAAGAGGTTCCGGAGCATTCGGGCCCTCACAGCCAGACTGCTGAACAGTTTCTTTCCTCAAGCTAACACACACATGACAAACTGAACTGTGCACACACACACTCAAACACACATACTGGATTTAAATTGAGCTGGACGAACTCACTCACACACACTTCTGATGCTGTCCATTTACAACTGTTTATAATGTTTACATGCCGTTTCCTTGCACAAAATCATTTTTGCTGTGTTTGCACATAATTGTACATTTCAGGTACCGGTTGCTGCTGTTTTGTGTTTTGTGCTTCTTCCGTCTACACTTTTTATGTTCTAGCACTGTTTGCACTAGGTTGCACAGGATGCACTTTATGCGGCTAGGACAACTTAGCAGTCCTCAGCTCTATGTTCTGTCTTGTCACTGTCCTATGTAGCACCATGGTTCTGGAGAAACGTTGTCTCATTTCACTATATACTGCGTCAGCTATATGTGGTTGCAATGACAATAAAGCTTCTTGAACTTGAACTTGAACATTAAGGTGGTGATGGA
>OMLM01009250.1:88508-116085 GCA_900302695.1 Helostoma temminkii | reverse complement strand
ATGCGGCTAGGACAACTTAGCAGTCCTCAGCTCTATGTTCTGTCCTGTCACTGTCCTATGTAGCACCATGGTTCTGGAGAAATGTTGTCTCATTTCACTATGTACTGCGTCAGCTATATGTGGTTGGAATGACAATAAAGCTTCTTGACCTTGACCTTGTTTTGGCTCCAGTAACTGTAGCAACAGTAAACTTCCCTCAACTGTAACATCAGCTCAGCCTGAACCAAAACCACAGGTAGGTTAACTAATTATCAGGTTAATGTTAAATAAAATGCTGATAACTACATGTTGAGACTGTAACTTTTAAGTCAGCTAGCTTTAAGTTTGTTTAACTATTTTAAGCTGTTAATTAACAAACTGTTTATAAAGTTAAACCTTCAGGTTAATTTGAATAATATAATAATAACCTTTCAAAAAACAGTTCAGCCGAAATAATATGGCGATGTGTAATTATTGTAAAGCTATTCTAAAAAAAGAACAACATAATGATGATGCTGAGTTTGGAAGCTAACTGCTAGCTAACTTACATCAGGTTAACAGAATAGTTAAGCTAACTAATTTAGCTAACACTTGATTATCTAATGTAGCAGTTTGTTTTTTATCAGAAAGACCTTGTTTGTGTAGTTAAATCTACGTCTTATGCAAGTCAGAATTTTTACATTGGATACTAGGATTATTAATTATTAGTATTTAGTAGTATTAGTATTTAAAAGTCATAAAGCAGTGTAAACATAAGTAAATTTTTGTTAGCCCAAAAGCTAACTTTACATTCTAGAAAGAGATTTCTATATTGAAAGTATTTATTTATTAAATTTTGTTTAGCAATTTTCCTTGTTATGATGCCGATGTACAGTATTTTATGCTAGAAGAACAAAAAACATGTCAGCTTAGTCTCTTACCTAGCAGGCTCACCTGTTACCAATAAAGCAACAAAGTTGAAGCAGTGTAAAATGTATATAAAACAGAGTGCAATGAATGCAGATCTCATAAACCACAATTGAACAGAAAACATAGCCTATCAAATGCTTGAGAAAATTTAATTAAAATCAGTTCAGTTTATTTATATGATGCAAATTCACAACAGAAGTCATCTCAAGAGACGTTGCAATGTAAGGATTAAGACCTTACCAAATTTAACAATACAACTATGTGGAATTGTATAGAAAATTAAATAAATCCCCCCTAAGCAGTCACTAGGAGACAGTGGAGAGGGAAAACTTATTTCATTTTAGATGGTACTTTAGAAATTGATGGCAGCAGCACATCTTGAAAGTTGGGATAGAGGAAGTGGTACTTATGAGTTAGAGCTAGAATATGACTTACAACTAATTAGGTTAATTAACAAATGATACTGGCATCAATTGTCAGTTAACCAATCATCACTGTGCAGCAGACCATGACAGATCAGGCAAAACCAATCATTTAGTCATTAATAAATATCATTTAAAAAGAGGTGCCTGTTGCAGTACGGTCTGCATGAGGAATCTACACTACAGTATCCAGCTACAGGAGTAAAATGTCAACCTTAGAACAAAGGGGTACTATCCATTTCATTAAAAAAAAAGAAAAGGGGGCTCCATGTGAGAGTTTAGTTAATAATTTACATAATAGAATAACAAAAAGAGAGAGAGGGCTTGATTTTCTGTAACTATCTATCTATTACAGAAAGTGTCTGTAGAGACTTTTCTTTTTTAATATATATGATTGAGTAGGTCATTTTCCCAGTGAATCCCCTGAGTTAATCTGCATTGCAATTCGTCATTTTAATGTTTTTTTTTATAATTAATTTAGCTGCTGCTGTTTATACAAAAACAGACTCAAGGCAAAAGAGGTGTCTGCAACAGGACTGTCCACAAGCCAATAAGCAATGATGTCTGCTGAAATACCCATGGAGAAAACATACCAAAGTCCATCCACTATTCCATATCAGCCAGTCCCCTCACCTGCATCTACCTTACCCACCTCTGGAATCACTGGGGAGGAGCACCAGGGGAGCAGACTGGGCCTGCCAGCTTTTCATTGTGAACCAGTGATGGTTAAGACTCACACTTCTACCTCCTCTCCTCTGAGCCCCGATGCTGCTGTCGTCATCAAACAATCCCAGTCAGCTGTTGCCAGCATGGATGGTGATGCCTTGCAGGCTATAAATCAGATTATGCAACAAGTACGTATTATTTTTTTGTATTTCACAGAAGTTAATAAAAGGAACAATCTACCATAAAGTACCATTGTGCTGAAAAAACAACTATTCCTGATTTACCTTGCACTTATTGTCCTAATTTATAGTTATGGTACTCATATTTATTTTCTTCTTTGTTTGATTTTGGTTTTGGTGTCTCAAACTGTACAAAGCTGCTATTGCATCAAAATGTTATTTAAACAATATTGGCCCAAGTAGTTTGACATATTTACTTTATGTCTAGTTTGTCTTCTGGCCACTAGATAGCAGTAGAACATAATCTTACAGCAACTCCCCTTAAGTGTGTCAAACAACGAAATAGTTCTGTTCTCCTCTG
Source organism: Helostoma temminkii (assembly GCA_900302695.1). Lineage (NCBI taxonomy): Eukaryota > Metazoa > Chordata > Actinopteri > Anabantiformes > Helostomatidae > Helostoma > Helostoma temminkii. The sequence goes on along the minus strand of OMLM01009250.1, from coordinate 113,569 downwards.
TTGGTAAAATGGTGTTGATGTTATAATTTGTATGTTTGTAGGCTTCAGATTCTCCATGTGAGGTTGTACAGCAAATCCACAAGGTTCTACAGGAACAGAGTAGACTGCTGGCTCTTTTAGGAACAGGTCAGTGTTGAACAGCTGTTACAGGTGTTGTAAGATCTGTTTTATTTTTGGTGATTTTCAACAACAAATCAGTGCAGATTTAAAATCTGTTTACACTCTGAGTGAAAGCCGTAGGACTGCAGTGTTTGTATTTGTTTTCATTTCTTCATTGTTGTGTTTTTCTGGTTCTGAGGCTGCAAGTATCAACTTTACAGCCACCATTAAATCTGAGTGAAGGTTGCAGACCTCTACCTAGATCCTAAAATCCTAAAACTACATTAAAAGATCCCAAATACACAAACAAGACAAAAAATACACTTTTTTTTGTAAAATTATCCATAAAATATTTGTGTGTGAACCTCTAGGATTATCATTTGCTTTGAAGGTGAGATTAAGTCAAGGATGGGATGACGAGGAGGACCTGTATTATTTAATGTAGAGAAATCTGGGTCTTCACTATCTGAGTCTGATCTTTAAAAAATAAAATGATGTACTGCTGAGTAGTACTAGAAGTATGATACCAATGGCACTAAACTTGTCATAAATTTACTATTTGTTCATGACAGTGAACAGGAACACTCAGTAATAAATGACATACAGACAATAAATATTCAAATATTAGAAAAAACAAAATTGTAAACACTAGAAGCACACCAGACGTCATTTAGGAACCAGTCAACAGTGACTAAATTTATCATCACAACATTCCTGACTTATTCCTCAGTAAGTATGTATAAGTTTGGGTAATGTTTTGCAAAGTGTTACAGTTTAGATGCAAAAGAAAACATCTGAACAAATACACTTCATTACTGTCGCAGGGACTGTACAGACTATACACAGAGATGGAAACCAGGACCCGGTCAGTCCCTCTGAAGTGAGGCACATCCTGCCTGATGACAGGTACTCTGACAGCTGACATACAACTCTGATGGTTCTTGGGTTGTAAACCTGTTTGTAAACCTGCACATTTGACATTGACAGAACATCATGTGGCACTTCTTTATTAGCTTCACTCTGCTGTTCATGACATTTACAGTTTTCACTGGTATTTTTAAGACACCACCATTTTCCTTGTATTTAAAATATGTTTATATTTTCAAAATGTAATGATTATTCTTCTCTTCTGTCAGGTCACCAATGGTACTAATATCTTCAGAGAAAGAAAGTGAGACCATTGAGGAATGTGTAGAGGAGCCACTGAAAGTGCATGAAACCTCAGAGCTAAAACATCTGCAGGTATTTATTACAGCAGTATAACTATTTTAGTAGTTTACTGTGGCATAGCGTCCTGTATGATGCAGGGCATTGCATATCAGACAGTCACAGGCCTTTAGGTACAGGTTAAAAAAAAGTTTTAAAAAAGAAAAGTGTAATTTTATGTGATGAGAGAAATCTAAAAATCATATGTTGCCACAGTTTTTTTATGTAAGACACTTAATTTTTATAATGAATATGTTGTCATTTCCTTTGCTCTTTAGAGAGAGTTAACAGAGAGACATGACTTCCTGCAGCAGAATAAGGGCATTTCCAGGGCAAACAGGAATAAACTGACCAGTGACCAGAAGGAGCTGCAGAGGACAGCTTTCATCGGCCAACAGCAACCCAACAATAATTTCACCTCTGACATCCAGAGGTGCTCCTATGCGCCATTTAGAGACTTTAAAGATGAAAGAATGCAGCTGGAAACTTTCCGATCTGTGACAGTTCAATCTGAGGATAACCAAGAGATTGGGGCTTCACAAGACCTTTGCCTTGGTTCATATTATCCACAGACACTTCGGACAAGTCATAAAAACACCCAGACAGAGATCCAGTCTCAGGCTAAAGAGTTTTCCCAGGCTCACAGACAAGAACAAGTTTACTTCAACACTCCTCTCCTGCTCCAACATGGGGCCAAAGTCCAAAATATACATATCACTGACATTTCAGCAACAGAGCAAGAACAGAAAGTTAACCCATTACAAGAAACAAAATATAGAGCTAATGAGAAATCCCATTTTGAAGAAAGAGAGGACAGGTATAACTGTTTTTCAAGAGAGACAGAATGCAGAATTAGTCAGTCACCCCCAAGGCTAACAGAGTTTGGTAGCAAAGAGGCAAAAGAAAAGTGGAAGACAGGGGGCGACACTACAGGAAAACATGTTGGTCAGACTGAAATAACACCACTTCATGGCACAATACCTGTGTGCTCATGTGGTGCCACCTTAGCAGATCAATTAGAACAATCCCTTCAGTTTCACAACCCACAAGTCTGGACACCAAAATATACCAGCGCTATGTATGAATCTAATTCCAACATATCTCACCCTCGGAGGGAAAAGAGCGTTTCCCCACAGGCCTGGAGAAATCAGGAAGTTATTTTTAGTTTTAAGACAGTGAACGACCACATAGAGGGAGTCTCAGGCTTAAACGTGGAAACTCAGTCTACAGACTGTGCTGAAACAAAAACACATTTTCATCTTTCAGGAGCGGGAAGCAACATGACATCAAATTGTGTCAAAGGTTTTAAACAAGCTCTGACAACAGCATGTGTCAGTGAGGCCACAACACCACTGAATTGCAGCACAGTTTCTGTCCAGTCCGCTAACAGAAGCAGCAATAGCAGCAAGGATAGAGGTAACCCATCCTCCAAATGTCACCAGTTTCCCAAACTCTCATTCCATGCTACATGCTCCGGCCTTCAGGATTTCCATGTAAACCTGTCAGAGGATGATTATGCCAGTGACACTTCCAGTGAGGCTGAGAAGGTATGGATGTTACTGGAATCGGATCAGAGCCGTGAATCTGGACTTCAGCAACCATCTTCTTCCTCCAGCTTGATCAGACATAAGACAACTCATGATAATTCTGAGGGTAATTTTAATAAATATTCACATTTGTTTGGAGTCAGGTCTGGTTTTAATGTGTAATATTGAAACTTGACGTTGCATCTTACAATTTTCATCAATTATAACTCATGTATTCATTATTATATATACTAAAGAAACATATTGGTTTTTCTACATTGTAAAATTACCTGGCATAAATTTAATGCACTGTCGCCTCACAGCAAGAAGGTCCTGGGTCTGATTCCTGGGGTTGGCCAGGGTCTTTCTGTGTGGAGTTTGCATGTTCTCCGTGTGTTTACTTGTGTTCTCTTAGGGCACTCCGGCTTCCTCCCACAGTCCAAAGACATGCAGTCAGGTCATAATTTCAATAGTTGTGTTTTTTCAAGTCTCCTCTGCATGTTTGTTTATGTTTAGGGGGTCAGAAGATGTTGAAGATAAACTTACTGGAACCAGAAAGGAAACATGGTGATTCAGATAAAACACAAATCACCCAAACACCACAAGGATTTCACAGGTAAAAACACCTTGCATAGCACTGTTTTCTGATAGCTTATAGTTCTACAGACATATCTAAGTATCAGTGCATTGCCCATAAAGTAGATGTGTCATTTTTTTAAAGTTTAAACTTCCTCCCTGTTTATCTGCCCCACCCTTTGCCATGTTCAGTAAATATAATTAAACACAAAATATTTACAAAATAAAACTGATGTCACAAAACTTTAATAGGAGCAATAAAAGATGCCATCAAAGGTTTTTTTAAACTAAGTATTTGAGTACCTGGAAGTCTTTGTAGCCAACATATTAATCTGCAGCTGAAACTAATATTTCTGTTAGCCTCTGCAGTTTTAGTTTAATGACATGCTAACGTTAGAATTCAGCTCAAATTGCCACTGTGCCCAGATAGAGCCTCACAAGTTTTCTAATATATTTTTTTTAATGTTTTGTAATATTTCCCAAGTGATTCTGTTTATATGCAGAGAAAATTGGAATCAAGAAGATGAGCTGGAACCCAGTGAAGTCCAGGTCAGTGTTTGGGAGAAAAGTTTTTTTTTTTTCAGGTGTGTCAGGATCCTGTGCCAAAATGAGGGTCAGGTGATAGGACACAAGTAGCAGGATGAGGGGGATTTACAGGTCGGCACCGGAAGTATGGAGAGTCGGGGTCAGGAGGAAGCAGATCAGATCAGGGGTACAAAGGCAGGGCCCAGGTCAGCCTGGAAAACAGGTTGAATACCAGTAGAGACAATCTTTAGAGCAGGCTGGACTGCTGCTGTCAGTGTCACTGTTGCGAAGAATAGCAGACCTGCTTAAATAGGGGTGAACACAGGTGTTAGGGTGATTAATTGAAATGAGTGAGGGAGTAGGAGGAGCACAGGAAGCAGATCAAATAAGGAGGTGGAGAGGGCAGACAGGCAGGGAAACTGGAAACAGTGACACTTTCGACACATCTCACTGAACACCAGCTCCTGGCAACTTTTGACCAGTTAGGACGCCTTTGGAGCTCCCCTACTCCTCAATGGAGATAGTGATTTCCTAAGTTAGGAACATACATAGCATATAGCTCTTACAGCTACTCTTAATCGTGTCACTTAGGAGTAATGTCTTTCTCTGTAACTAATAAATATGGGCCCTGATCTGTCGTCTGTTATACAGAAACCTAGACCAGACTTTAAATGTTTCTGGATCAGATCAATGAATTAAAACTGAGAGTGAACCCATTCGCTCTGTGGCCACAGTCAGCCATGGTCTGCTGCATGACACAAGTAACCCTGAAAAGAGGGCAGCCTGGTCATCATTATGTAACATGTCATCATCATCTCTGTGTTGTCTCGTAATAGATGGTTGTACATAATATCTGCAGTGGCAGTATTAACTTATACATACTACTTGGATCAGACAATCCTGAAATTTAATTCAGATCTGGACACAGTTAAAGTCTGGTGATTAAACCATAACAAACTAATGGTATAATACAAAAACCAGAACAACTGAAGCACAGACACGGCCTCTTAGCACCAGTCGTATTCCAGTTACAGCCTTGGTTATGGCCCGTGTTAACTAACTGTGTAGATTTTTATAGTGTAGCACTAGAACACCGTCATAGCAGCCAATTAAATTCAGTTTCACAGTGACTTCTTTTCAAAAACAGCAGCTCTACTGGAGATTTTGAATTATTTATTGCACATTCATAATACGAATTAAGTGTTTCAGTTTTGTCATGAGATATTAATGTGATTACAAAATTTCAGCTCAGTAATAGAAATAAATTCTTGCAAGGTCAATAAAGAGCAGAACATTGACAGTACACTGACTTTACACCAGCATGTTGGAAAAAGAGTAATTATCCAACTGAAAGGTATTTGCCTTGTTAAAAATGGATTATAAAATATAAATATAACTAAATAATTTTGCACTTTTAAATGCACAATTAATGCTAAAAGCTTTATATGATTCACTTTAATACATCAGAAAACTTTATCAGCACCATAATGATTTGAGGTTAACTCATCACAGTCGTTGTTTTGACTGAGCGTAGCTTGATACTGTTTCCTGTTTCCTGACTCATTTCATTAGGTGTAATGCTGAGTTAAGTTCAGCACATAAAGGTGTAAAATTGTGAAAACATTTCCAAACCTACTCCTCCTCTTTAAGGTCAAGAAGAATCACACGTAGAGCTACGCGTTTTTGAACATGTTTACATTGTATGTATGTATGCGTGCAGATCCTCAGGCAACAGATGGAGGCCCTTCAACAACAGTTTAAGCAGCGAGAGACTGAGTGGTCTGTAGTTCGATGCCAACTGGAGAAGCTGATCAGAGAAAACTCTGAACTGAGGCAGAAACTCACCTTTGCACCGCAGTGCTTCCTAGTGGCGAGCCGAGGTGCTGCACAGACTCACTCTGTGCATGAGGACCAACAGACAGAGGTATAAAACACAGTATTTTTCAGATCACAAATCGTTGAAATCTCAAAAAAGGAATCTTATCTTATTTATCCTCATTATTGTGGTTATTTTGAATGTAATTTTACGATCGGAGACGTTGCAATATCACAATTTGGTTGTGTTGTAAAGACATACACTCAATGCATCAATCCTTATATAACAAAATATAACAAAACTCTTCACTTACAGCAGGTATAATCAATATTTTCATATTGTCAAGTGACTGTGGAAATAATGTCTAATGTGAGAGGTGCACATGTAGTGACAAACATTACCTGATTCAGCTGCTTCTCTCAGCTTAATTGAGCTTTATAGCAAGCTTCAGCTCATTATTTGGCTCCAATCTCACAGTGATGAACTCTTAAACTCTGCTGTGTACTACCTGTTCAGTAGACATGTACTGTACAGGTAATGACAAGATGTTGAACATAACAGAGAAATTAGGATCTTGTTTAGACATTTTGGAGTTGGTGAACGGAATAAGGTGAATTGATTAGAGTTAATATTACACTTTCATTAAATGGGCACAGTTCCAAAAGAAAATGAATATTGTTATATTAACTGAAGGGTGCACACATATTTAACTGTTTGAAAACGAGTTCTTCTCAAGCTTAACATATGATGACACTGTATAATGACGTTACTTCACATCTTATATTTGCACCACCATGTCAAAAGATCTGTTATTATCAGATTAAATGCCTCTGTCTAAATTACAGAACCCATTTTGTATCACTTTCAATAAAAAATGTACATTATATCTACGCGCTGACAATGTGTAAAATAATGGCCTAATCTACATTTTGGTTAGTCCATTTAATTTTGCTATTTAAAGTTTTAAATCACCCTCTGTGTGATACATCAGAGAGGATAATTATTCTTGTAATGATCTATTATAAGTATATATCATATCACAGTTTGCCCTGTTGTCTTCACTTTACAACTCTTAATGCCAGGTTCTGTTTACCTTCATGTCTGCTGTTTAAACGTTATTGGTGTCAAATTATTCAAGTATATAATAGTTTGTTAAGTGGTCGATAAGCACCCTGGCAATAATTTATGAGGATGGACAAAAGGTGGTGTCAAAGCGCTGACTGACCTCATTACATGTTCATGCAGTGCAAGTCGATATACTCCCTTTGCTAGTTCTGTCACTGCCCAGACTTGATTTGACTTTCCCAAGTGTTATGTCAGTGTTGTGTCAGTAAAATAGCTCATCTCCAACCTCAAGCTCACATAAACACAATAATCATAATACATTTTATCTTCCACAAATTTTCTTCACACTTATTCAGAAAGGAGCCTCTAACATGGTCACCCGCTGAGATGGTTTAACTATATAACTATAAACTTTAAATCGCACCCTTCAAGTGAAACTTAAGACATTAAGGTTAAGGTATTGACAGTTTTGTCCTTATGAAAATGTCTTTTTTCTGTCCAGACTGAGAATCTTAAATCTAACAGGTGCAGCCAGGTGACTTTCACTAACGACATAGGGAAAATAAATCCTGCAGACCATAAGACAAGAACAGTCACATTCTTCAATGGAGACATCAAACACACTTTGGAAGATGGGAAAATGGTGAGCTAGCATCTTAACTTTATGTATAGCCTGTTAAAAGCTCGACAGCAGGGCTGTAATGTCATTTAGGTCTTTTGTGTTCATGAATATTGAAGTCTTTATTTTTAATTTGGCTCACTAAGTTGAAGTGAATGTATATCGCAGGTATATTACTATGCTGGTACACAGACAACACATACAACCTACCCAAGTGGTCTGGAGGTCCTTCACTTTCCCAACAAGCAGATTGGTAAGAAATACACAGAAATGCCTGGAATGCCAATTAAATTAAATTCAGTTTGTCCTGCATAAATAAAAATGTATAATTGTAATTTATTGTCGATGACGTCTCCTACAAAGGTTACACTATATGACCACAGATCATAGTGTAGCATTACTAATATATCTCTTTCTGCAACAGAGACGAGACACCCTGGTGGGAAGAGAGAGATCTTGTTTCCAGACCAGACCATCAAGTATTTGCAGCCTGATGGCAGTGAGAAGACAATCTTCCCTGATGGCACCATCGTTCACCTTTCACCGTAAGACACTATTTATTTCAGGATTAGCTCCAGAGTGTCTGCAGGGTCAAAAAGCCAGTGTAACCTAGGAGCACTAACTGTCATCAAGGTGGCAGAGAACAGGTATCCTCATAAATAAATCAGCAGTATTATTATTACTGTCATGAGGTAACCAGTTAGGGGGCCAAACTGACGTAATCACATTTTGATACCAACCCTTTAACATCTAGTTTAAGGGTTTGAAGTATATACAGTAAATACAGCAGTATGCCAAACCCAATATGTGTTTCTTATAGCTGTATGATTCCATCAAATGGTAATATTCTAGAGGTCTGTCTTTAACAAAAACAATATTCCTCTTTAAATGTTTAGTAGGTATGTTTGGCAACTTTTTGTCCCGCTACTAGAATTCAAAATAAAGCTCTGTTCATTGTGATATATGTCAAACAGTGTGGCATAACAGGTTAAAATAAGTAGTAGAAGTATATTTTTAAGGTTGTTGTATGGACCCAAATACTAAACAACCAGGACAGTTTTTAAAAGCTGAGCTGAGCTGAGCTGTTTAAGACTTATGATATAGAGAGTGCAAACAAAGTGACAAGGTGACAAAGAACGAGGTGCACAAAACGTCCAAAACACAGCTGAATCAGTTATGACCCAGAGCCCTGAGGAAGAGCATTGCTTAACAAAATGGCTGTTCACACAATGACATGAAGGGCCAAAGGTGTACAGAGAAGCAAAGCATACAGTGACCAGCTCAGTTGGGCAGAACCTGCAAGATCAGATGAGCAGAGGACAAAGAGAGGCTGAGGAGCCTGTGGCATTGAGAGTGATGACAATCTGAAAACAAGTGCATGGCAGAGGATTTTATATAGTGAAACCAAAAAACTATTTTAATGAAATTATAATTATTATGCTTGACAAGGAAAACTTTATGGCATTATTATCCCTTTCAAAGAATAATACTGTCTTTATTCAATTATAGATGGTATGGCGATAGCACGTCATGTTTTATTAAGTGTATTTGTTAACATTGCGCAGTGTGCAACCATCACTGAATTTTGATACTGGTGAAAACTTCTTAGGAAAGTTCTGGAGTTAAAATACTAATACTGATTATACTGATTTAAATTTTTTTTTTTTTTAAGATTGTCCTTAACAGCAGAGAAAATACACAATCTGAAAGTCCTGTGATGCAGCACATTATTTGGGATTTTGGCCAAAAAAATTGCCTCCTGCAGCCAAAAAAGAACTTTAAAACTATTGCAGCTGGATAACTAAACATATTATTATTGTGAAAAAACTTTGTTTTCCAGGTCTGGTGAGAAGATAGTAGATTTTTCCAATGGTCAAAAAGAAATCCACACTTCCCAGTATAAGAGGAGAGAGTATCCAGATGGGACAGTTAAAACCATATACCCCAACGGACGACAAGAAACCAAGTACGCATCAGGCAGAGTGCACTTCAGGCAGAGGAATGGAGTCACTGTCTCACAGCCTAAACACTCAGCTTTCACAGATCTTTGATATTTAGAATAATTAGTTAGTCTTACACTGCTATATGTACTCCTCTTCAAGATCAAGAAGAAGAATGAATTTCCTGATTAACTCAGTAATTTCACTTTAAGAGGATGCAAGCGAAAACTGTGTAAAAGTCAGTGCAAATACTCAATCTTCTGTTCATTGTAAATGTCACTGTGACTGTAAACACTTCAGTTCTCTCCTCATCTGCTCGTCACAGCAAAATAGTTAAATTAATCAAATGTATGAAATAATGCTAATAGTTTGTTAAAAGAAATATTCCACTAACTTTAATACAAATACTGTAACTGACAAGTGATATCACACAAACATGGGTTAAAATAATTATGATGATAATCCAGACCGTGGTATTTACAAATGTGCTATTTATAAATCTGTCTCTAGGTAAGATGTGTTGTACATTTCCACTTCTTAAATGAACAGTAACAGATACTATAAAGACAATCTAAGAAAAAAACATGTCAGGGGAAATGAATATAGTAAGAGGAAAAAGAGCTCCACTCTAAGAAGTGTTAAAGCATTGACTGAGCAATGGAGGATCGCTTGGCCCCCAAAACAGTGAATCAAAGTCTTCTTCATGCCCCAAATCCTTCTTCACCTCCTTTTCTTCTCTTCTACACTTTATCTTGACTGATTGGCCTGGCGCCAACTCAGCTGTCAGCTTGTGTAGCTCCTGTATGACTATCTTAACGTCCAGTTTATGCTGTGAGGCCTTCAGAGTGGCTGAATTAAATGGAAATGTTCGTATGAAGTCTCCAACTCTGAGTGGAGGAATAGGTTTTCCACCCGCTGCTGTGGCTCCCTCCAAAGGAAAACCTACTGACCTGTAAATGAACCATAGCATTTATCTGTTATCCTGTATACATGGTTGTATTTTTTTATTGAAAATTTTTATTTTGAAAATTTATAGTTATATTGAGCAAGTCATTTTAGATTGAGTTCCCAAAGAAGAAATTAGTGAGGAGCAGTCGACTGATTTTGATTTGGTAACTTAAACAAGTTCAGAGAGGCTCTAAAACTGGGACATAAAATGTGGGATTGAAATACTGAATCATAAGCAGTTAAACTCAGTTTACCTGTTCTGGTGTGATCTGTAGCTTATGGTGGCTAATGTCAGCAATATTTTCTTACCTCTGTATAATGTACAATTCAAGTTACATAGGCTCCTTCCACATGTATCCTGTGGAGTTTGCTTATAAGCAAATAAGATACACATATGTTTACATGTGCAACCTCTGTTCCCACAGAGAAGCTTTATTCTGTGCCTGCTACTGTACATTATTTACATTTTATATTTTGATTTTACAGTAAACACAGCAGAACGGAACATACCTGTAAATGCTTGGTAGCTTCCAGGACACAACTGAACGTCTGGATTCCAGCCCCCTGTGTTGGGTATCAGGTATCAAAGAGGAAACTGTCTGTCTGTCTGCCTCTCCTGAGCGCTCCATCTCAGCTTCTGTTTCAGCGTCGTCACGGTTTGTGACCTCAGACACACGAAGACTCCTGTTATCCGTCATCCACCGTGCAGGAGCTGGACGCGCTGGTCTATTTACACCTGACACGTTTCTCCTTGAATCTGGGCCTAGTATCATGTTTAGGGTCTTGCCAGTGTGGTTTTTGGTAGCTGTGGTGCTAATGGTTCTGCCCTTAGCTGCATTGATCTTGTTTAAGTCAACAGGGGGAAGGAGTCTTTGATAGTGAGCTAAAAAATCTTTTTGTGCGGACTGTCTCCGGTTAATCTGTTCAGCCTGGTGAGAGTGTTTTAGTAGAGGGAGTGCCTGAGTTTGTGAGGCCCCACTTATCGTCTTCTGAAATTTAGGTTCTTTAAAGTGTGAGAGCACAGGTACAGGAACTTGTGAGGGTTTGTTAGCATGGCACCAAGGCTGCTTGTACCTATGTTTCTGATAAGCTCTCTCTCTTAGCCTATCATTTGATGTGTAGTTCATCAAATCAATCAGATCACTAATCAGACCTTTTTTCACTATAACATCAGCTTGGCAGTCTAGAGTCAGTGCAGGGCTGTAGTTGACCTCCAGCAGCCATGGTTTAAACGAGACGTCAATAAGGATATCAAAACCAAACAGCTCCACACAGTTTGGACAGGAGGGGACGGTGGGAGCAATAGCGAGGAGGGTCAGAGTGACTATGTTGTTTATCCTCTGCCACAAAAGAAGCTCGTTGATGTCTTGGCCATAGAGGAAATGTCTGAACTTGCTCATGGTCCACTTGCATCCTTGGCCCACTCTCTCTTTTTTGGTTTTGTAGAAGGGGCCGAATTTATTGATGCTGGTGTTGGTCAGATGAGCGTACAAGTTATGCAGAGATGACAGGTTGTACTTCTCGGTCGCGAATCGTACCAGTCCTTCCTGGTGAATGTAAACAGTCAGCGGATGAAAGCTCTTCACACACACATATATCCTCAGGTCAAACTTGTAGCCAGAGATCAGCAGAGGGTTGCTGATATACCTCTGTACTATAACAGAGGAGTCGTAGACCAAGTCCTTGATATTCTCAAAGAGGAAGATCCCCCTGCCTCTGGAGAGATCCACAGGCTTACATATTCAGTACACTGATGGCCCTCTGGTTGGGCGGAGTTTGGTATATTCAGCCAGGAAGCGGGTGTAGTCGTTGGGAAGGATAAAGGAAGTGGGACTGAAGTCGTAGAGAGCTGAACCTAGTGTGGCTCTCATTCTCCTTAGGTTGCGTGCCAAGAAGTCCTTTCCAAGAATTACACATAATTGTTTGAACATGAAGTATGAACATTTCAAATGAAAAGAACAAACTCTTTCTAGTGGATTTCTGTTGTCTTAAGGACCCATAATGTGGTCTGTGTCTGCATCATTGTGTCTGGTTCCTCACTTTTCTTTTTGTGATAAAAGCAGGTGTAACAAGGCAAAACAATATTCCTCTGGGATTAACACATTTCTTTTAATCTTTGATCAGATTAATTAGGCATGGCAGACAGAGTTAGGCTAGCAGACGTAGATGGGGTTAGATGACATTTCAACTTGCTGGGCAGGTTTATTTTTCCTTCAAGGTATGTGTTAAGGATTTAAATTTTTCATTTACACCTATTGCACCACCATTTGTAGCCTGGCTGGTCTGACTGCATTCCAGTCATAGTATATATTTCATCTTGACACAAGGTATCCAGTTATACAGATTGCATTTTAACGCTGTAATATGCAACTGCAACTCAGGCTAGCCGTAGCATGAGACTTGAAATCAATCCGCTCTACATAAGATGAAATTTAAAAAATCGTCTATTTATTCTATTTTTAGCGACTGTGCGATCAGTAAGGTTTAAACCAGCAACAGAAAAAACACTTTACATATTTACTTTTTACCCAACAATTACTTTTACACATCTAACAGTTGCACAACATCATCATAGATATAGTCATGTTCACCTGGTGATTGTTATAATTCCAACATTCACTGTCTTTTAGATCAGTTTCAGTTGTCTACATTTCTTAACATATGGAGATTGTGCGTCCGATAATCACCTTGCGTGTGATGCCAGCAGTTTTGGGATGGTGGTTGAGGCGCTGCCATGGCAGCAGGTTGTGGTACTCTGAGTTGTGAAATGTAGCACCCCGCCAGTAGAGGTTCCAGTCTTCTTCCTCCCTTTGTCCTCCATCATATTCCTCCCATCCTCGCTCCAGAAGCACCTCCCTCACCACCTCTGGACCGTTGTCATGTAGTTTGAACACCAGGGACGTAGCCATGCAGCAACATAAACTAGTAACACAGGGTGCAGTGGGCAGATAACACAAATGTGGAATGTAGAAATTTATAGATAATAGATAGATAAGATAATTTAACTTTTTCTGGGAGGTAGTTTCTGAACCTATCAAAATATATGATATTTATGATGATATATGTTGCTTTTTTTCCTGGATGTTTACTGTCAAACAGACATGCACTAAAATTGCATTTGCATGATATTACACTTCAGCAGGAAGTGAAGAATCAATTATTCATTGTGCTTCTCAGTCAACCACTATAACCAGAGGTAAATTACAGGAAGTAGTTTTTAATAGACATGTACATTGAGCTTCCCAGGAGGCCATGGAGAGGTGAGGAGTGAATTTCAGTTAAAGTTAAAAGTCATGCTCCTGTTGAGTTGTAACTAGGTCAAGTCTTGACATGAAACCACTCATAAAATGATGTGTGACTTGCTTTGTGTGAAGTCATTCTTTCCAGTGTCCATCTTGAATAAATGTCCATGGATCCTTTTAAAAGTCATCATAAATAAAAATAATTCAAAACCTTCATGAGAATCATCGCATTATTAAGTTTAATTCATTATCAGTGGCAGTTGTATGTACATCCACTGGTATGGTGGACATAGGTTTTTCTTAGACTTTTACTTTTAAAATACAGAACAAAAAAAACTAGGTTCAAATGGAGTTGGTGAGAAATTACCTACACACAGTAGAAAATCCATTATTATAAATGCTTATCCTCTCAAGGGTTGTGAGAGTGCTGTAGCCTGTCTCAGCTGTCATTGGGCGAAAGGCAGGAAACAACCTGGACAGGTTGCCAACCTGTCACAGGCCTGATATATAGACACAGACAACCATTCACACTCACTTTCACTCCAATGGGCAATTTGGACTCACCAGTTAACCCAACTGCATGTCTTTAGACAGTGGAAGGAAGCTGAAGTACCACACAGACATGGGGAGAACCTGAGTTCTTCTTACTAGGAGCTGACAGTGCTAACTACCACCACTGTGCTGCCCTGATTAACAATATATTCAGGAAAAAAAAGTGTTTTTAAAAGTGTTTTTAAAAAATGTTTTTGCAGATATATTAACACATATTTTTATTTTACTTAGTTAAAATGGGCTATTGACTAATTAAAATTACAACTGGTTCGAACAATCCTAAATTAAAGCAGTAATGTTGAGCTGGTATCACAGCTTGTTTGTCTGTAAGCTAAAGCATTTACACCGTAAATCTGAGGAGTCCAAAACAAACCTGACACTTATTGTCTCTTCCGCAGACAAAGAGATCAGACTCGAGCTTCACTGTGCCAACTTACTAACACATGTTACATGCATGTAAAACCATGAATGTAAAACATGCACAGCACTTTTCATTTTTCAGATAAATTCTATCAATTAGGACTGAAAAATGTGATATGTCTCACCACTGAATGCTGAATCCACATTAACTAATCGCCAGTCTGATCTTCTTTCTGCCAGGTAGATGAAGTGTAGATGCTAGTAGTCTTTCCTTCTAGCTCACACTGCATAGAGTGTGGTGTTGACAGGGAGGCTGTGCACGTAGCTCCTCCTACAAACAAACCCAGACTCACACAGACAGACCTGCGCTGCAGGTAGAGTGTCACACAGCTTATTGTACAGGAGTGGACGCAAGAATGCCTATTGTAATTTGTGTTGCTGTATGTCCGCCGTTATCATAGTGATATTAAAGTGGTAATTTAATACACTGATGATTTTATAATGCTGCCATCACAACATGATACATGAAGGGATATTATACTGGTGCCACAAGTTGGATCACACTCTACTCTAAAAACACGTTTGCTGACTACTTTAAACCACTCCCATCTCAGAGGCAGATATCTTAAGCTAACGAACCTTCACCACATACATCACATCTGTTTTAGCATCCTCAATGTAGAGTTTACAGGTTCATTACACAGTGACATCTCTGAGCAGCTCCTTCAGATTGTTACATCCTAACAAAGCGATATTGTTGGTCTTTTCTCTCTGCTGTTTTACAATAAGAGCTGCTCTCAGTGTACTAACACACAACATAGCACACACTGCTATTACTGACTGTAAAAACTGTGAAATAGCAGTGAACCTTAGTGCCATAGATTGTTTGATTGTACTTGCACTGTTAACTTTGTATTTATATAGACTGCTCTACAGCTGTAACATTCACTGTGGGATGAATAAAAGTATATCTCATCTCATCTCATCTCATCTTATCTTAAGGCTCTTTTCAGCTGTTTAAAGCGTCTGTGGTAACTGTCTTTGACACATCAAGCTTAGAAATGTGAGTAAATGTAAATGCAAAAGGCACCAACATGTGGCAGGGCTACATTGGAATTGCAGGAACACCACTAATTACAAGAGTAAATACTCATTTCATGAAAGCCCTGTTTTTCTTCTCTGTTTATGTTAGTTATACATAGTGAGCAGCGAAAGAGAGGCATTCTGGTACCTACCATGTAACTGTACCTTACATAGGGGCTGTTGCTGTATTTCAAATAACAGCAAAAGTGCCTTAAATACTTCTAAACAGCTCTTAAGGAGCTTTTCAGTATGAATTTTGGAAATGATTGGATGTGTTTGAGGACCAAACAAGTCCGGAATACACCTTTTTCACTAACTGTTAATGTAACATGTAAGGAAACCACCTGATGTCGTCTCGCTGGTCAGAAATCATGAATCATAAATGAACATGGACATGAATCAGCACTGTGATTTTCCTTTAAGTCCCTACCCACTAGGGGGAGCAGTATAACTAATGGACAACTGAAGGCCGCAGTCAGGCTGCAGCTTTGTCCCAGACTGAAAACTGCATCCTCTCTCGACAAACTCTGCATATAAATCTAGAACAGGGAATGCTGACCATAAGATATACAAGTAGATAAAGTATCTGGTTGTATTAAGTGTTAAAGAAAACGTGCAGGCTGTTTTTTTCTAAGTTACAGTTTTCCCACAGAACGTGAACGCAGCCTCAGTAATCATCATGAGAGTCATGTGATGTCCTGTCATGTGGTGCAGTCACTTCCTATTGATTTGATCCGGAGATGAGAGAGTCTGCTGTATCATGTCGTCTTAGTCAGGCCCTACAGACGTTGCTAAACACAGCAAACATGTCATTTCAGTATAAATCCGATCCCAGAGCGACTCTGAAGCTGGTTCTTTGGTTTGTGGCGGGTCTGGGATGTTTGTCGGTCCGGTCCGAAGCTGCGCAGGACAGCGGCAGCCTGTGGTATCAGGACCTCTGCAGGTAACAAACACACCTCCGGCATAAACACAGCACCTGAAGGCACAATAAATAACGTTAAATGTTACAGAGTCCGTGCAGTTTATTTAACTGTATTCAAATACATGTGTAATTAGTTAACGTCAGTTACTAGTGTGCTCACTGTCGGACACCAGGTCCCACACAACCATTGAAAATGTAAGATGGTGTGTTACATTTAGCTGAGAACAGTCTGTCAGCTCTTTGTTTCTGTCACAGTATCAACTTTTAGATTCGGTTTTTCTAGTCTGTAAAACTTTGGATTAACGGTAGCGCTATCACTAGTATGAGCTAAGTTAGCTTAACTAGCTAACAGTATCATGTCGATGAAGGTAGTTTGCTGCTTGGCAAGTTTTAAAAAGCTAACTACTTTCAAATTCATTGCAATAATTTAGATGCAAACAAATTGGTGGTCATTTTAATTGTCATCACTCAAGCTAAAGTGTAGCCTAGCTAACTGCTGAAGGCGCATAACATAGAAACTGTCATGTAAGCTAAGAGCTGTCGCTAACTGTTAGCATAGTTAAATTACGTATTTCTAAAAGGCATTGTGGTACGAATAAGACATAACTTAGGTAGAGTACTTGATGAATACTTGAGTGCCGTTTTATGGCACTTTTACTTCTACTCCACTACGTTTTAAATGGAAATATTGCAGTTTCTGTTCACCTGCATGCATCTGATAGCTTCTGCTCATGTTAGTTACTTTGCAAATTAAGACGTTGACATGTAAAACTCCCGAAAAGCTTATAAATATGATGCTTTGTGTGTCATAAATTTGGTGTCATATAAATATAGAACAAAAAAACGAGTAGCCTACGATGTCAGTAACTAAATAGGATAATATTCTCTTCCACAAGTTCAACTTTAAGTTAATTATGTCATGCATATCCTTTTGACAGTTTCACTTTGGGCTCTGGGTGATTATGGCACCGTTTCTCAGTATGTTCTGAATTTTTAGACAAACTGAGCAAATAGTAATTTGTTTTGAACCACAGTGATTTAACAGTTAAAACAATAAATTATGCTTTTAAGATGATGCATAAAATGGGTGAGTTAAATAAAATAAAATAATATTTGATGGCAGCACAGTCACATAAGTCCTATTTCTGCATTGAGTACTATCAATAATACTTATTTAAAGTAAAGTAATCTCAGCCAACTGCAACTGTGAAATGTTGCTTAAACATAGTTGCATTAAAAGTAATAACAACTTAGTGATGTCATGTTTAACAGTCACACTTTCCATTTCTCTGCACTTTCACTTTCAGTGCATGACTTTTACTTCTAATGGAATATTTTTACATACTTTTAGTATTAGTTTATTTACTTAAGGAAAGGATCTGGGTTGTTCTTCCACTACTGATCTGGTGCATTACAAACAGTCCAGAGTGTTGACCTCCTTTAGTGGAGCCGTGTCTATAGCGCTGTTGTTCAAATATTGACACAGCATTAAGGCAGAAATGATAACCAGGTAGTTCACCCTCAGCAGTAGTACTTGTTAAGTGAGTTAGCTGCTTACACTGAACTTCACTTACTTAACTTTTTAATTGCAGGAAAGGAAAATGAAAAAATGAGACAAAAGAACCTGAGTTGACAAAACATTTAAAAAAAGCAACATATGAATTCTCCAATTAACAATTATTTTACTCTGCTCATTATTCTTCAGTTAGTCCATGAACATTTTGATCTATAAACTCTCAGAAGTTTATGTAACGTACCCATTAAATTTCTACTTTCACGTAGTTTAGCTTGTTTTATCTTTTGTATCAACCTAAACTAAATATATTTAATCTGTTACTATGCAAGACAAATTAAAACAACAAATTCTCACAACCAGGGAGAAGAAACATGATCATTTTGACAGTGTCTCTTGAACCATGAACATATTTCTATAATTAATTTTATATTTGCTAGTATTTTTGTGGATGAAGTCTGAAGAACAAAATAAAATTGTGATGATCATCATTTAGTCAATTCAGAAATTTTAACACTAAACAGTAAACTACTAATAGAAAATAACATTGGCAGTTAAAATAATCATGTTTAATTCTCATCATTGCTTCCATTGTAAACAGCTCTTTAATTCATGAAATCCACAGTAAGGAAAAGGATGTGTAGTCTGAAATTTGCTGCCACATAGCTGAGGTCTATGGTCTGTTACCGTTTGATATAACCCAGGTGTGTGTGTTGCCTAAATGTTTTTTTACTTTGCGTATTTACTTCACTCATCTTATTATTTTCTTGCAGTTACAAATGGGAGGCTATAGACCAGGACAACAAAGTGAGCTACACAATTAAACTCTGTGATTCCTCACCATCAACCAGCTGTGGCAACGGCGCCGCCATCTGTGCTGAAAACCTCACCACCAAAACAAAACAGTCTGTCGGTGAGTGTTTACTTAGCAAATAGTTTGCAGTTGACTTTAATTGCTGTCAGCCAGGTGTTATGGCAGCATGTTGGAGATATAATAAACATTATAAAGAAAGTTCTCGGGCACGACTCAGGAGCTCTGTCCTGGTTGTTTTCCATCAATACCTGCTTTTACAGCTTCATATTGGCTTGACACACCTCATCCAGGTAATTAGCGGGCGGTAGGACAGGGATAGCTGAAAAACAAGCATGACAGGATGCGTTGAGAACCACTATGTTAAAGTATTAAGGTTGGAAAGTTTAAACAAGATTCTCTTGCATGAATAACATGTGTGCATGTTCGTGCACAGAAGCACAGCGTTTTTGAGATGTCTAGCTGACTGACTGTCGCACACTCATTAATGTGATATCTCAGCAACACCTTGAGGAGTTTGGCACAATTATCCACTTGGATTGATGAATGAACTGATAAGAATATGAGTCCGAACAGACATGCACATAAACTGCAACTTGTTTGATGGAGTTATACAACCAAGAGGTGATAATTCTAGTTAACTAGAGTGTAAAGTACTGTAAAGGTGTCATTTTACAATGAATGTCACTGTGTTTAAATGTTACTTCATCTACAAATCTATACATAAAATCTTTGATTTTGAGCCCATCAGTGAACTGGTTGTGAGACAGTAAAACCTGTCAGACAGTAAAGCTTTATGATTTAAATTATCCTTATATCTGACTGGACAGGCAGTAAGGGGAACAGGCAGACACTGTATGACCGATTTTAACCCTAAATTTGTTGCCCCAAGCTAATTAGAAGATAATCAAATCAGGCTGATCAGTTGTTGTTTAAACTTTGAGGTTATGAGGCGTCGTCAGAAAATCATTTAAGAAAGGGGTTGTGGCTGGATGATCGACACAAACACTGAGAATAAAGGTCACAGGTTCTGGGCATGCAGAAAGGCTGACACAATAAAATCGCACAGTGTCTGCCCAGCTTTAATTTTGCTGGAGTCTTAATGAGAGGCTAGTGTAGAGCCAACATTGCTGTTATCTGTTTAGTAATTTGGTATTGGCTAAGATCTGCAGTAGCCAGGCCTGTTATGTCTCCTTATCTTGCCTTATTCATTGCTTAGCTGGTATCTGATAAGATTCAGATTTCCACCACAGCTATACATGTATTATTTTTGTACTTTAAGAATAATTTGAGTAGCTGAGGACACAATCATAGGGAGACAAATTAAGTGTAATAGAAAGAAACAGAACCTGTAATACCCACTATAGAGTCAGATCTGGCAGAGCTGTGTTTACGATAATTTACCAGCTATTTGCCAGCTATTAGTGTGTTTAGGCTGGTTCCTGTCCTTTGCAAAGTCTGATATTAATTTTCCAAAATAACTTGTCTGTTAAGATAATAGATTACCATTGTTGTTTTCTCCCTCCTTAAAGGAAATTCTAAGAAATGTTGTTGAGGCTAAATTAGGTAAAGTGTGTTTTCAAATCAGTCACCATGTATAAAACAATACAGGAGCATAAAGTTTATTGTTGATATCCCCAGTGTTGAGCATAATGTGTTTGTTATGCTTAACACTTCAAATGTGCATGGAGATTTTCTGGTCATAGAGAGGTAAGGCATAGTTATTTAAACCAACTTGGACTGCTTCAGAGAGTGCAAGCAGTCATACACAGTATTATTGTTTACATTTTAAAGCCGTACATCTAGTTGGGTTGGATGTACAGCTGCAACTAATGATTAGTTTTATATTGTTTTATCTGCTGATCATTATTGCAGCTGATCAGTTAATCAGTTTACTACCACCAATAATAAAGTCTACATACTATCTTGCATCCAATGCATTTTGAAATGATAATCTTTTTTTTTATTTAGTGTAACCTGTTTGTTCAATTTGTAGAACTGGAAACTGCTGGATGATTCTAATATCAGTCACATCAGCTAGTTGTTACTGACTGTACACCTTCTTATAACTTCAGAAATGTGTGAATAATCCAATGTAATAAAACAATTATACAACAAACTCATTCATGACATGAGTGCTGAGAGGTTGTTCCAGAGTATGTTGGCAGAACTGATCACTGTGCTGATGCAGCAGAATCTGCTGCTGACCCACATCTCAGTTCTGGAAAGTCTGGGTCTGATTTTTCTCGTCTTCGGTATTCATCGTCCTTCTACTTCGCTGATATCTGCTAACTCAAACTGTCTTCTTATTGTAATTCAGCCACTAAGACATATTAACCTGTTCAAGGTGTGTTTGTCTGTTAATATATTACACAGGTCTGCTGACAAGATGATGTTCTGTTGTTGTTACCTTGTAGAGCTTATATTATCATACTATATTTGGTACTGTTTCATCGGAGCGAAACTTCAGTTAGTAGAGACAGCCCTGATCTGCTTTATCATGCTCAATTTAAGTTTAAGCCAATATTAAATAAATCTTTCCCCTCACTGCCTGAAACCACTTTTAATTTTAATAATATTAGGGACATTTTAGCTGAGTCAATTAATTGGTTCATTAATCAACTAAATATAAGCAGTAACTTGTTTGATAATGTTTTTGTCACTGCAATGCTTCCTGCTTTTTAGATATTTGGGTTTTACTGTTGATTAGTTTAAGAAAAGCTTTTTGCAGCTGCTGTCAGGCAAATTGTCAGGGGCTTTTTTCCCCCCAAACTATTTTTGTCATTTTATTAACTAATTGATGAAATTATGATATTAATTGAATTATTGAATGTCACAGAGATATGGCCTTTATAGGGAATCTGAAGCCAGCTTCTTAACTTCAGGTTTTATTTATTTCACATCTATTTTCTTTACACATTTTCACTTGTTTTTCTTTCCCCATAGTTTACATTTACATCTGCAAAATGTTTTGAGATATTTAGTGTGAAGTCTTAAAAAAAATTGTATGGATAGCTATTTAGAAGCATTCTTCCTCTTCTGATCAACTTCTGATTTCTCAACTTCAGATTTTTTCCCTTCTTGCCTTCCCATTTTTACTAAATGACATGTGGTTTAAATCGGAAACTATACTTACACTATATGTCAGACTAAATTTTAATTCAAGGTCACTTTCAACAAATGTTTACTGTGAGTTTTTGGTTCTGTTCCTTAGATGTTGTTATGTCCTGGTCATTGATTTTGTCCATGACCTTTCTAAGGAACAAATGTTGTCACAGTCGTGTCCAGAGGCCCTCATCAACAAGTTGCCCTGCAGTCTGATGTTGTGACCTTTTTCTAGTGACAACTTGGTGCTTGGTGGCTCTCAGCTTGGTGTGAGTGATCCAAGACAAATTTCTGACCCTGACAAAAACCTCTGTTTCTCCCTTATGTCTATTTCTAGCTTCTTTTATTAAGCTCACATTAGATTTGAGTTATAATTCAAAAGGAAGACCGTGCTTAGAAAGTAAAAGAAGCAAGAAATGGCAAACGGGAAGCACCAGGGTCAGATGAGTATGAGTTTAATCATTCTGGCTGACTTTTCACATGACCCAAGAAACGACATAGTGTAAAGTGCACATATAAAACACGAATGGTCAAAAATCTCACGTGGTGTTTCTCTTAGCAGTGCTTGCGCAATGCTTTATTCATGTCGTCTGTTCGGAAACCGCAAATCTTTCTTATGCTTCCTCAAATCATATCATCTATTTGTCTCTTTGAAGGATTGAAAAGTGCCCATAAAAGTTTGGTGTTCCCTTTTTTTTTTTTGATGGATCGAAATTAGGGATAGAACTTAAAATTATTACTACTACTGTTAAAAGAAAGGAAGCAATTTAATAAACGTTCACGTTGTAGAAGATCAAACTAGAAATAAACGTCATATTTGGTTTTACTGTAAATGGACAGTGGTGATTATTTTATGGTTGCTGACTATTTTTCTGTTTATCAAATAGTAGTTGCATAACGATTACTATAAGTTAAAGTACATTTTGGTTCTTCACATAAGCTAGAACCAGAAAACAGGCTCTTTTTACAGGTGGCAAAGTTGCAATGCAGCAGAGATCACAAATGGTTTCATGTAGTTTTAGCATACAAACAGTCCCGCCTAGTGCCATTGTGTTTTTGGTGTTAGTAGGTCAGTACATTCATTATATTGCTCCCCTGTGATAAGATTCTTGCCATGTCAGACGGTGCACACATTAACACACATGAAAAGCTCATCCAGTACATAATTTTATCATTTAAACAGACAGATTGCCAAGAGAATGAAATGACCTTCAGTATTTAAAACAAAAAGCAGACAGTTTAGTGAAGTCAGCGTTTAGTTTTCTTACTTCATGGAGTAGACAGCACTCATCATCCTAAAACATAAACACTAAAATTCAGAAAAGTTTACATCAGTAATCTAATTTTTCCCCTAATTATGCTGCATTGTACACACAGCAAAGAAATGGGCGTAATCTAAAAGCAATGATCATTCTCCAACAGGAATACTGGTTTCCACTTAATTTTAAATGGTTCTGTTCTAGTTTTGGTCCATTTGTCAAGTCCCATGTTGTAACACATTTGCAGACATCGGTTACTCAGTGTTTCTTCTGGCTGAGTTTATATAACTGTCCGAGTCTTAAATCTCGTCAGAGACTCTGTGTTGAGCATTTCCCACTGCTGTCTGTTTTTATTTAGATGATAAATGGAGACTCAGTACAAACAGCAGCAGGCAGTTTGTGAGTTTACGTAGCAGTGGCTCAGTGGAGGTTGGTGGGTTAAGACATAACTCTGCCAGACTGTCTGCCACATTATCCAGGGATACCCTGTCTGATTTATTACCTTTAGATTTATAGCCTTAGATTTGACCAAACTGTGTGCGTAAGCTTTTCACTCTGTTGTAATGTAGTGTCAAACACAAGCTCTAGTTATGATTGCTCATACAAACACACTATTTAACATGGTGACGTTTTACATAACAGCATCTATTAAACAAGCTAAAAAACATGTTAATGCCGTGAACTTGATTTTGTTTCTCTGTCTTGAATGTGCAGGTGAGCTGTCCCTGCAGAGAGTCTCTGCCTCAGTCCTGGAATACAACACCACAGTAAAATGTCCAGAAAGCAACAACAACATTCAGACCAGTATCAGCTTCCAGTGCGGCACAACTATGGTAAGACACTCAAGCAATAGCAGGTGATAGACACTTTTACCAAGAGCTTTGTTTATGGTAATAAATAGATAATATTGAAATAATGGGTTGGCGTTTTGTTCAGAAACCTGGACCATACTGACTGTTCTTTATGTCAGCAAACACAGTCCACACTGGTCTATTGAGCCACAACACTGCTGTGCCATCGACGTAGCTCATAGCTTAATATATGTGTTGTATAGAAAATGTGAACAATACTATGCTTCACTCATTCATCTTTAAGAATCTACTCTTGAGTAGCTAAGTCGGTACATTGTAACCCCATTTTACCAACTGTTAACCACAGGAGTGGAAATCTTATGTTTTAGGGTAGTGCAGCTGTGAGAGATACAGAAACACTGACAGATAGAAGGAAGAATGATTTCATTATCATCAGATTCTGGGTGCAAATGTACTGCATCCAATCAAGAAAGTAACACTGTAAAATGATGGCTTCTGCAACAGGACAATGGTCCAAAGAAACCTTAAAATAAAAACCTTAATCATTTCAATATGTTGTATTATAAAATAGGTTAAGGTAATGGATGGTGATGGTGGATAATTCGTGCAGTTGTATTTGCAGTGGCCCTGCTGTTCTGTTCTGTAGATGACACTTTGAACTAGTTAGAAAAGTGCAGAATAATAAAAGATCATAAATGCCAGAGAATGAACTCATAGTTGTGTAATATGCCAGTGTGTTGCTGTTTTAGTCAGCTGTTTGCTTTCAACACATCATGACTTGCAAAAAATGACCTGCAATGAAGTGAAGCTGTAAAGGGGAAACTTTTAAGACTATGGCAATCACCTGTTGTATTTTTCTTCTCAGTTGAGTCAGTGGTATTTGTGACTTTGGTTTTGGGGGCTGACTGGTGGGTTGGGATGAATGTATCATTTCCTGTTTGACTTTTTGGTTCCACAGAAGAAGATGCATTAGATTTTCTTTTTAATTTACAAGGTATAGTGTGGAGAAACGAAAGTGATGTCTATGAAACTTTTTTCAAAAAAGTTTCACAGAAGAGTAAAAAGCAGAAAGAAGAGACAGT
>OMLM01009250.1:49060-83911 GCA_900302695.1 Helostoma temminkii | reverse complement strand
AGTAGCAACGGTACAGTACTGTGAGAAGTTTTGGCTCCTTCCTGATTTTTCAATTTTTATTTTATAATTGTCACACTTAAATAATTTGGATCATAAAACAGATTTTAATTAAAATACAAAATGCGTTTTTTAAATAAGGATTTAATAGAGAAAAAAGTTGTTTAAACCTACTCGGTCCTATGTGAAAAAGTAATATCCCCCTAAACCTAATAACTGGTTCTGCCATTGTGCTGAGCTTCGGGTCACAAACTGATGGCTGGACATTCTGCTGCACATTTAACTGTTAATATGTTGTTCTTTTTATGAAATGCTGTGTCAGTTTTATACCAGATGTATAGGGGACGCGGTAATCAGGCCTGGATGTGGCAAGTGAAATTGAAGGGTGGCAATACTTTTTCACAGCGCTGTGTCCTCAGTTCTTCCCACAACTTCATTCCTTATCTAATCTATCCTTTTTATATTTTTGCTGTTACCATAGATAATTTTAAGATTTTTTTCCATTGATTCAGAGCAGAGTTGTTGTACAGAAGGAACCATGTCATAACTTATTTTATTCTCTACCACTTTATCTGCAGCCAATGGCGGGCGAGGAAATCCAGTTTTTAGAGAAGAGACAGACTGCACTTATAACTTTGTCTGGGAAACAGCTTTCGCCTGCGTCAAGGAGAAGGAAGATATACTATGTCGCACTAGAGATGGCAACAAACACTATGACCTTTCACCTCTC
Source organism: Helostoma temminkii (assembly GCA_900302695.1). Classification (NCBI taxonomy): domain Eukaryota; kingdom Metazoa; phylum Chordata; class Actinopteri; order Anabantiformes; family Helostomatidae; genus Helostoma; species Helostoma temminkii. The sequence continues at coordinate 83,184 of OMLM01009250.1, read as the reverse complement.
ACTAGAAATCCTGGTCAGTTCAACCTTACAAATATCTTTCTAGTCTTTAGTCTGAGGCAAGAGTCTCCCCAGTAGGATCACGGGAGAGTTGAAGGGCAGAGAGAAATAGGTCAGGTGAATTTATGTGAAAAACCTTTTTGAGTCACAGATTTAAAAACCATATTAATTTCCATAAAAACTGTGAATTATCTTAAATACCATAATATACAGTTTCCACTGTGAGTGAGTATCCAGACCAATCCTCTGAGAAATCCTAGACAAAATATGTTCATAACTTGCTTGAGAGTCATAACATTTGTAACTTTTCTTTCGCATCAATTAATTCATCAATAGTTGTTTTTAATTACATGAGTACATTTGAAATATGAACTGCTAATAGCTAATTTCACATATTGTAATGGTGTTTATTTTCCAAAATGTAAACTTAAAATTAAATACCAGTGACATCATAATACCCTATTTAAGTAGTTATTTCCAGGCTCTTGCTCTACCCTTGGCTTTGACTTAATGTTGTTGATATGCCCATATCCTGTATTAAAGTTACTTAAAACTTGTTTGTGGGGTGATAAGAGTAGAACAGGCTTCTTCTCATATTTCCTGAATATGTCCCACAATGTTGTTTTTATTGGGGTAGTGGTGAAAAATTACTCACAAATAGAAATCCCTCCTCTCTAGAGAAATACATCCAGTCTGAATGATATTAAAATCTGTCATCTTTTACTTTTACTCTCTGATATAATGTTAAATATTTATGTAACATGGCCACAATAGATTGTGGCCATGTTCTTATGTTGTTGCTCGTTCTAGCACATTTTCTGCTTTGTGTCTTGGTGCAAAACTTCACTACTGAAAAATCACCTTCCTCTCGTTGTGTTGCTTCAGAGTCAGATGACAGTGGAAACTGGGAGGTGGTGGATGCCAGCTCTCCAGAGCCGAGCTCACGTTTCTACCTGAATGTCTGTCACAAAGTTATCCAGACTGGAGATGCTGCTAAATGCCCAGTGAATGCTTCCTTCTGTGCCATTGGTAAGAGTTCTCACAAATGTGGTACTATTTATTTAGTTTTGGCGGTATAGAGATTGGAAAAAAAATTTGTATAGTTATCATTTACTTTCATCTACTAAACAAATCATATTAAATAACCATAATTAAGTGATAGATAATTCTTTATTACATGAACCCATCAGTGTTGTTTTTTTGGTGGTGTCTCTGCTTCAGATAAGAATAATCAGGCCATCAGCCTTGGCAGCTTCCTCTCGTCTCCCCAGATGACTAAAACAGGACACGACATCAGGCTGGTGTACACTGATGGTAGTTTTTGTGGCAATAAAAAGAAGAGGATCCAAACTATCCTGACCATGAAATGCAAACCAGGTGAGTTGAACACAAATAAAAGTAGTCATTACATCGCTTTAGTTTTTTAAAAAATGCTGTTATGTGTTTTTCTCCCAGTTTGTGTTTGGTTGTGAAGATGTTGTGGTGCTACATTTTCAAACCGTTGAGTCATTTTCTCGTCCCCTGCTCTTTTCTTCTCCTCATTTGCTTGCAGGAGATCTTGAGAGCGCTCCTGTCCTCCGTAGCATTACATCTGATGGATGTGTCTACGAGTTGGAGTGGTACACGGCTGCTGCATGCGTCCTCTCAAAGACACAGGGAGACAACTGTAAAGTGGACGATCCTCAGGCTGGTATGACACATTTACTGACTGATGAATGTTGAACACAACAGGGTTAATGTGGAATGATGGAAAAAATCTGGAATAACTTAACCAGAGTTAAAACTGTCAAATCCAACTCCGTGTGGGATATTTTTAGATATGTGAGATAATGAAACTGTATTGCTTGAAGAGATCTACTTCTTTTTTGTCTTTAAAAAAATGTCAGAAATACCCAAACTTGCTGTTTGGACATTTTACCTGTCATACAAGTTGTCTTTCTCATCTCTAGTTCCTGGTGTTCCAGGCATTTTTATACCTTCACATCACATAACAGTCACATGAGCTCATATGAATCATTAATGAGGCTACATGTGCTGCCACCTAGCTGTCGCTGCATTGATCTGTGCCATTGAATTTCAGTTCTGCACAGTTTGACAGAGCTTTAATCACATGATACCTGCCTGTGCAGTATTCTTCCTCTCTAACTCTCCTCTTACTCCACAGGGTTCTCTTTTGACTTGTCACCTCTCTCTAAAGCCGACGGTGGCTTTTACAACCTGACCAGTGGTAACTACAAGTACTACATCAATGTCTGTGGTTCTGTAAAAGTTGCCAACTGTTCTGAAAAGTCTGGAGCTTGCCAGGTGGAAGCCGGGTAAGGAGCCATGGGCATACCTAAGAGGCATGAAATTAAGCACAACCACATCTATATCTGTATGGTCATATTACTGGTAGATCAATGGATACGGGTTGTTTTAGACAGTAAAGTGAGGATGCTTTCTAAAAGAACTTGATAAATAACTAGTAGTAGTAATAGTTTTATTATCAATTAACTGTGTGTGAAGTAAAGTATATAGAGGAAAAAACTCAGAGCAATCACCCTTCCCATTTAAATTGGGACCCGTCTTTATCGTTACATTTGCACACTGTTTCTCAAGCGACTTGTATGGGCACACGTCAAAATATTTGACAAAGCATCTTGGATAACTTGCCTCTGTTCTTCTTGAAAAACACTTGCTGTATGATATTGTTGATCTAACTAGAAGGTTGTGAAAATTGATATGTGAACATTGGAAAATAACCAAAAGTTATGTGATCATAAGAATATTCTGGTATTCTCATGGGCGATATGATGCCTTTTTCCATCTGCGTTTATTTTTCAGAGCTTGGAGTCTTGGGGAAGCAAACTCCCGTTTGTCATACTATGACGGCCTGATCCAGCTCACCTATGGTAATGGCTCCCCATACAACAACAACGAACACACCCTCAGATCAACACTTATCTCCTTCCTCTGTGACCCAGAAGCTGGTGCAGGACAACCTGATTTCCAGGTAAACTGTCGCTCCCTCCCATCTTTTCGCTTTGTTTGTTTTCATTAGTATCTTGTTGATACTAAACAGTGCTTTTGTCCACATAATTACAGTACAAATCTGCAACTATGCACATTATTCAATTTTCTTTGTTCACGAAAAATGTAAAATAAACGCATTTCTCTGGGGTGTAATTTAAATTATTTATTAATACCAGGTTGAAGACCAGTACACGTATAACTTCCGTTGGTATACATCCTACGCGTGTCCGGAAAGGCCTCACGAATGTTTGGTGACGGATCCCAACACTCTTGAACAGTACGACTTATCCAGGTAATGCCACAGTATGTTAAGAAGCATAATAGATCCATTTTACACAATTATAAAACAACATTTGCACATGTTCAAATATACAAATATACAAAAACATGGCAAGAGATTCAGTCCAATAAAGGTTTGTTGCTCTAACCAACCTACTATCTTACTTTTTTTCCAGCTTGTCTCGCTCCTCCTCAAGTAGAAATTGGCAGGTGATGGATTTGTCTGACCCTGATAACCGGAAGAAGTACCACATCAACGTCTGTCGGCCCATCAACCCAGTGACAGGCTGCGATCGCCATGCATCCGTCTGCCAGATGAAGTACATAAATGAGCAGGTCTGTATGAAAGTGGTGCATGTTTTTTATAGTTCAGCTTTATCAGTGATGTGAAAAAAGTTTTATCATATTCAGTAAGATGTTTTATTTATTTATTTTTTTTGGATTCAATGTTGGGTAGCTAGCACCACTTGTGCTGACAGTAGATATTAGAAAATATAACATGAAAAAAACATTTTTTTTTATCAGAAATGTCATATGGTGAATATAAATTAGACATTTTGCCTGGTGCACCTTTTTACAATATCATTAAATCATCTGTTAGTTGGATTTAAGTAAGTTCAAGGCACATCCAAAACATAAAATATGTACATGTACAAAACTTGATCTCTTCTTAAATTACACTTGGTTCACCCTTTTTATAATTAAGTAATTTGTGTAATCTTCTAAATAACAAGCATTTGCCAGTAGATGCAGAGCGTAAGTGTACTCTGATATTTAATATCTCTTTCCTCCCCTCTGTTCTCAGGGTTCTCCGAAGGAGGTTGTATCAGTCAGTAATATGGGTGTTTCCAAGCGAGGGCCGATAATAGAGGGGCAAGACCGACTGTTGCTGGAATTCACAGACGGCTCTGTCTGCATGTCAGAAGGCCAGAAGCTCTCCTACAGAACACACATCCACCTGGTTTGCTCCAGGGGAACTGTGGTAGGTGAAAGTAGTTACGAAAAATTTTATGTTCTGAACATTTAGCTTGTGTTTAGTTGTAACCATATGTTTGCTTCTCACACTGAGCAGGCTAGTAGCCCACAGTTCCTCATGATGGAGAACTGTACTGCCAGCTTTCTTTGGAATACTAGAGCAGCTTGTGCCATCAACACCTCCAAAAACGATGTGAGTTCACCAGTGTGACAACATAACATACTCAACATAAATATTTTCAAATGGCTGAACTAATTTAAAAGGATACCCAATAAAATATTATTCTCTGCCTTGATGTCCTTGTGTTTCAGAGCTGTGCTGTGGTGGACCCCATCACTGGTTTTGAGTTCAACCTTCAGCTTTTGGCTTCAGAGACAGGATACAACACAACTGCAAACGGCAAAGACTTTCTGGTAACAAAGTTTAACTGTACTGCCAATAGTAGATAATATGCTCAAAACACAGCTATCATGTATTTTAGGAATGTTTTGGGGGTTTTTTTGTTCACTATGCATATAACCTGGGTTTAATTTTGACTTTTAGTGTAGTTTTTTTATTATTGTTTTATAAATAGAACTGTGCATTTAAATAAACAGTGTGTATAATATATCTATATATAGATATAGATATATCTAGTATAAAATGTACAGGTAATAGGGATATATCAGGCATCAGATCTGCTACTGCCGTGATGTATTCAAGTACTCACTGGAGAAGAGAAAATGTTCAGAGACAATCCGCTGGCTGTTTTCAGATAGCATGCGCTAAAAATCCCATTAATGTGTTTTCACGATGCAGAAGCTCATGAGCATCTGAAAATGGTCCAAGTGCAGCTGCAGCTTCTGAGTGAACCTAAACTTACCCAGTTCCTGCCACTGTGTTTGTCACAGTCTGAAAGTGAACAACCTCTGATTACAGTGTTTGAAATTATTGCACTTTTCTGCTTTCTGTTTGTAAAATGAAAAAATGCTGTATTTTCTTTTTTTCAATTGCAATATTATTAGGTAATTGTACTTGTATCACTACTTGGTATTGGCAAGTACTCAAATGTAAGCACAGGTAATTAGTCAGAAAAAAGTGGTATTGGAACATCTCTAATAATTAATAATAAACAAAACAGTTGAGACTGTATTTGTAGTTTTATGTACATGTAGGATCTCTTATGTGCCTTTTGAATCACAATTGTTGAAACTTAAATACATAAAATTATATTTAATAAACCCTCCTCCTTGCAGGTGAATATCTGCTCAGATGTGGCAAAATGTGGACAAGGCATGGCGGGTTGTGAGATAGTAGACGGACAGCCATCCAGCCCAGTGGGGGTGGAGAAGAGTCTCCAGTACTCCACTGATGGCCTTCTTCAGTTAACATATAAAGGAGCCCTGGACAATCCCACAGGTAACAAGCATTAAAAAGTCAGTTTTAAAATCACAGGAGTGTGTTGAGTGGCTCTCTCTCTGTGAGGTTTGAGCAGGTAGTTGTGAATTGCTGCTGTGGCTAGAAAGCATTTGTTAACTTAACATGACCAGGCTGCAAGACAACAATAACAAGGACAAGCCACATAAGGTGCAAGAGCTAGGCACCTTTTTTTTTTTTTTTTTCTTTCTAGAAATAAGACATAAGTAAGCTCTGCCAGGGCAGTGCTTTAAGTGTTAGTTACATTATTGTTTAACAGATTTCAATAAAGTGTCCTCCTGCTTCTGTCATTTTGCTAGAATGTTTTATAGAAATAGGTCATTACGAGTGCAGCTCCTAAACACATTGTGTATCCGGCATCATAGATCATTATAGATAAAATCTGCATCTTATTTTCATGGGTTCAGTTGTGAACACACTCTTAAAATGTGCATGAAAGGGTGTCCTGTAACCACAGCATGGCTGATTAACTCCTTTTGCAGCGATTGAAATTCAAGTGATGTTATGAAGCATTTGTGTGCCATATAAATATTCAATCAATCAAATTATAATAACAGTCTGAAGAGCTCCTTGTCAAAACAAATACAAAATGTGCATATATTGTGGTTTCTCTTCTTTCAGTTTAACTTTAAGGATTTAGACATTTCAGTTCCATTTTATTAATATAAGTTTTTCTTCTTAATCAGCATCTCGGGACACCTTCACCATTAATTTTGTGTGTGATCCAAAAAGTCATCCGGGCTCACTAACACTTGTGCGTGAAGAAATGAGCACTCTGTCCACCCATGTGGTCCACGATGCCGTATTTGAGTTCTCCACTGCTCTGGCCTGTATCCCTGCTCCAGTTGACTGCGAATTCAGTGGTATGGACACCCACACCCACACAACTATTTACAGTATTATCTGCAAGTCATCTGGTTATTATTGTTTATTACACAGCACATAATAAAAAGAAGAGTCTTGAAAAGGAGGACTTTGCTTACAGCTTACTTTGACATTGTTGTTTAGATAGTGACCTACTTATAAATACACTAGCCCTTGTCAAACCCACAATCACCTATACAAATCTTCTTTTTCTTCTGTGTGTTGTGACCTTTAGATACTTATGGTAATGAGTATGACCTGAGTCACCTGATCCGGGATGGAGATGACAGCCCCTGGATTGCAGTTGATACAGATACAGGCAAATCACGCAGCTTTTACATCAATGTCTGCAAACCTCTACCCAATGTGAAGAACTGCCCAGGTCAGTATGGTTATAAGAGGTTCACATATACATGCGGGGCTTTAAATAATTAGATGGATAAAATATAAAAAATATGACATATTAAAAACAGAGAATGATGGAGTTTTCTATCTTTTCAAGCAGAAATGGATTTCCTGAAACCAGATACACCTCAGGTTGACTCAAGTTCCACAGTTAGTATTTGGACAAAGACTAGACAGTAATTCAGTATTATAGTTTATTGTCTGATTTTAGTAGCATTACATTTAAGGCGTTGACACCTATCTTTAATATGTTGGAGCTTATTATGTAATTATTTTACCAAAAGGGTTACCTAACAAGATCACAGATTCCCAACACATAGTAATTGAACTTAGTGGCTTTTGTTTATTTTTAGCATGTAAAGCTGGATTAGGTAGTTGATCAATCCATAAGTGAATCCAAAGGAAAATATTTAATCTAATGTAATCTAATATTCTTATTTAAATCAAAAAACTTTTTTCTGGTTTGGATTTGCTGCTATGTTTTGTAGTTTTTCTGCTTGTCACATCACTTGGTCTGTGGGAAATTGTTATTGGCATTTTTACTGCTTCATAGACAGTTAATTGATTGAGGAAAACAAATATTATTTTCTCAACAATTGATTGATCTGTCAAGCATCATAGTGAAACTGTTTACTGCTGTGAGTTTTATCTGAATTGTGCATGCATATCAAAAAACATTATATGTCCATTAGTAGGAACATTGTGGACTATCCTGATGAGCCGTATTTTTCCTCTGCAGTGGGTCCTTTGGGCGCTTGTGGTGAGATTGATGGTAAAAATTACAACCTGGGATATGTCCAGTCCAGCCCGCAGGTGGCGGAGGATGGCACCATCAGCATCTTGTATCAGAATGGAGACCAATGTGGTTCAACATCCCGCTACTCCACACGCATCATCCTCCAGTGTGATGACAATCCAGTGAGTATTAGTTTCTAAGCTTACATAGGAGAGTGTTTGTTTGTTTTTTTTGTTTGTTTTTTTTTTTTTGCTTTCCACTCACACCAACCAGCCGAGGCAGATGGCTAATCATCCTGTACCTGCTTCTGTTACAATTTTTCTTCTCCACCGTCACTTAGCGCTTGCTCCAGGAGGATCTGTAGGGTTTTCTATATAATTCTGCATAGTTCTACAAATACTGACTGCATTTTTCAAACTGTGATTTTTCAGCAGAAGTGACTGTTCATTCATTCACAGTCACACAGGGCAAAATACGTATTTGAAAATGTTGCTTCCTAGTTAGGTTAAAGGTTAAATAAAAATAAATAAAAGTAAGTTTAGACCAGAGGTGTATGTTTAGCTGATGGTCCCATTATAGTAATGGCCATATTGTTTGTTTTGTCTTCGTAAAGACAGAAATCAGTACAAAAAATTGTGTTCTCAATCCTCAGAGATTCACATCTTTCCCAAAAATGTGCAGGCCCAGTATACACAGGGGTTTATATACGTCTACATTCATAATTATATCTATAATTATATATTACATTTATATTAGTGATTTTATATATATATATATGAATATTGCACTTAATTTTTTTGTGTATATATGTCTGAATTTTTAGGGGTCTCCTATGTTTGACCGCGAAGATGGCTGTGAGTATGTCTTCATCTGGAGGACATCTGAGGCCTGCCCCATCTCGAAGATTGAAGGTAAAAACATGATGATACCAATACTTGGTATCCACTAATTATTAATTCCTGCACATAGCAAATACTGGTTTTTGAAATGAGACAGGTAAAGCTTGGATTTTGTCAATATACTGAAACAAACATCTGTTGTTTTATATGAAATTGATCAATATTGATTAAACAGTGATAAAGGAAATCCACAAATTCTGTTTGGTCATTGCACAGGGAGTGACTGTCGGGTTCGTGATCCGAAGAGTGGCTATGAGTTTGATCTGAGCTCTCTAAAGGGAAAAGACTACCCAGTCAGGAATGACAAGTACATCTACCACATGTCGATCTGCGGGGGGCTCCAAAGAAACGTTTGCACCACCGGAGGCAGTGGTGTCGAATCTGTCTCTTCCTGCCAGGTTTTTGGAATGAACCAGAAAATTGCAGGTACAATTTGCTGGTTATTCTGATGTTGTCTGTCAGTCATTGTTCTGTAATAGCTCATTTTATGTGCATGTTTTGACACATGCATTTATTTTCATGCAGGAATGGCAAACCAGAATCTGATCTATATGGGAGACCAGCTCATGCTGAACTACACCAATGGAGAAAAATGCCATAAGATATACAATAGATCCACAGAGATTTACTTCTCTTGCCACCCTGATAGGCACCCTGTGAGTTCCACACATTAAAAAAGTTCATATTTAAAGGGATGTGAGTTAGAAATAAATTCTTGCAAGTTTAAGTGCTGTCTTAAACTTGTCAGTGGGGGTATATGCAGGAAAGGGATCACTTTGCACTTAAACACATCAAGCAGATTTGACTTGTAGCCTCATCACATGTTTGAGGATTTATTATAAACTGTGGCTAAACTTCTGAATAAGTTGGGATCAAAACAATTTTATTTATGTGGCCCAAGATCACAAATCATGAATTTGGGGCATTTTATTTGCTCAAGCAAACCTTTTAGATGTTAGGTGTATAGAACTCCCAGCTCAATGAGGATGAAATAAAAGCTGCATTGTAAACACATATCAAGATTATGGATTTAAAGAACTCTGCTTCCAGAAAAATGGGTCCACTCTACTCACAACTTACTTACAACATGGAAAGCCAAACGCACAAGATGCAGAACTCAAGCGCAACATTCATACAAATAGAAAAAACAATTAATCACATGATGGATGTCAGCAACAGTATCCATCTTCTCATCTGATTTTGCATTTGAGAGCCAATATTTATCTTTCCCCAAAGTGTCAGACTGTTAATGTAATGTGTCCTTATATACAGCACAGAAATAAATATCAGCTGTCCAGTGATGCTAAATTACTGTGGTTTTTTTTTTCTTTGTTGCTGCTCTTGTTAAGGGAACACCTGAGTTTATCAAGGAGACTCCAGACTGTACCTACCTGTTCAGCTGGCCGACCTCACTGGCCTGTGTCCCAGTAAAAACCAGCAGCTGCTCCTACAAGTAATAATCCTTTACCACCCATCACATGTTTTTCTTTTTTTATTCTCTTTATCCTTTTTATGCTCACTTCTTACCCAGGTGTTTGTTATTTTCTTGCTCATCTCACTGACTGACTATATAACTCAACCTATGTTTGATTTTCATCCTGTGTTTCTTTGTCCTGTCTTCAGTGATGGTCAAGGCCACTCGTATGACCTTTCCCCTCTGGCAATGGACTCTCGAAACTGGGTAGTGGAGCGTTCTACTGAGGACACAAATGAAACCTTTTACATCAATGTCTGCAGGTCACTGATTCAGCAGAAAGGTCAGTGTGCATGCCTGTTGACTTGTGTTCTCTATTAAGTAAAGCACACAGTAATACACCAGCATCTAATAGGATTTTTCCAGAGGCTGCTTGTGCCAAACTATGATGATGTGTTTCTAACCCCCCTCTTTCTACATTCAGATATCACTCAGCATTACTGTTTAGTAATGCCCTGACTCAATGTATCTAACTTCACACCTTTGCTCCAATTAAATTTTTGAAATTGAGATTCATTCCTGTTCCTGTCCTGCTCATCTTGCAATAGGTTCATGGAAGTGTCCATCCAGTGCAGCTTCTTGTTTGAAAGCTGGAGATAAATATGTGAGCCTAGGGCAGGTGAAGTCTGGTCCCACATTGGATGGAAATGTACTGAAGCTACAGTACACCAGTGGACAGGCCTGTCCTGATGGAAAGCGCAACAGGAGCAGCGTCATCCGCTTCAAGTGTGACAAAGACAAAGTGGTGAGAGATGCACTGTACAAGTAATAGATAGTATGTGTTAAACCAGTGCATGCAACATGCAGTTAAACCAGCCTCCAGTAAAATTATAACATTAGTTTTGGCATTCTGTCTTTTTACTGTGTTGGTCTTAATGCTGCAATTGTGTATCTTTAAATATTTATACCACTTGATTGATTGGATTGATCAGAATTTTATTTACTTAAACAAGGAATGAAACCGAGGATTTTAATGATTGTGAGTCATTAAATTCCAATTAAATTATATTAATAATATCAATTCTAGTCAAGTGGGATCTTAGTATTTAAAGAACAACAGCAGCATCAAAACATTTCTTTCACTGAATAACTGTGAAAGCCTTATTAATGCTTTTATTAACAGATGACTGGGTTGCAGTTATTCCCTGTTCACAGGCCTCCCTAAGAACAGAACATTTAACAGAACAGCCAAATCCAAAGTGGACTTTAGTTTCTTATGTGCACACAAAGAGATCAGAAAACATCCAAACATTGCTGATGCTTATCCATTTTTCCTTGCTGTAACAATTTTGTTATCTGGACTTTTTTAATTTAATTAAATCAACTGGACGTTGAAAACTAAAATACCAGGGTGGTTAGAAATAACCTGTAAACTAATTTTGATTAAAGATTAAACTTGTAACACTCTAAATAAATTTGGTACAAATGCATATCCAAACCTCAAGGATATCATAGGTTTACGTAACTATATATGTAAGCACATTTTCCTATCCTAAATGCAGGACTCCCGGCCTACTCTGATCTCTCCCATCGAGGACTGTGTGTACACCTTCCTGTGGTTAACAGCTGCTGCCTGCCCTCTAAACAGCACCCAGCATGACGACTGCAGGGTCACCAACCCCGCTACAGGTCAGACATTCAAAAACATCACCAGTTCTGTAGAAACGTGTCCTAGTATCTGTCCTAATATGTTTTTATCATTTGACTAAAAAAACTAAATGAAAGCGATGAGTCTCTTTCCTTTGTCTCCTGGTTCAGTATTTGCATAATGTATAAAGACGTACATGCATATGACACCATTAATATTTCTATAAAATGACCATATCATATCAATGTTCTCTCTCTCAGGTCATTTGTTTGATCTCAACACCCTGGCAAAGGACGACGGTTACACAGTGTATGATCACCAGGAGGAGAGGAAAATGTTCCGCATGAACATCTGTGGAAGTTTGAGCAACGCTGGATGTGACCCTGACACTGGTATGCACTGGTTGGATCCCTGGTTTTTTAGCCATCAGTTTGAAAAATAAACACCACTCCTTGTTAATTCTGCGTTCAAAACAGAAAGGAAGGTGATATTATACATGCATTAATTAGTCAGCAGTTAAATTAGGTTTTACTCCGATGTCATGATGTAATTGGTCGACATTCTTATTGTCGTATATTATTTTTAAATGCCGTTGCCCTTTAACCAGACAGAACAAAATTAACCTTTTAACTATTATTTCTATGGAAGTTTTGACAGTAATGCATGTGTTTTAATATATATAAAATATGTATTTAATTAGGCTCTTTAACCATATGATTACCAGTCCAAGGATATTTTGACAGCTGTGTAATCCTTGTACTAAAGTGATGAAAAGCACATAGTTAAAGAAAAGATCTTTTTTGTATCTTGTGCACTGCTCAATTGTGGATTAAGGAGTTGCACTCAAATACCAGAGCTAAAAAAGAGATTTTCTGTTCTATTTCAATAACTTATTATTATTTTCACATTAAAAATCTTTGCACATGTCCAAAATATAATTGGAATACGATAAGGAGTTCATAGAGAATCTGGTTATGTTATGTTATCTATATGGTATGCAGAGCAAATCAAGAAAGGGAACATAAACGACTAGGAATTCCAGTTCTTCTTAAATGACTCATTGCTGTTTTACCAGGCCTGTAGTAGATATTATGCAGTAACTAGAGGGCACTCAAAGATGGTATATATTTGTCAAGACCTAGACAGTTGCAGCTCTAAGTGTCTCTCTAAGTGTCATATCAGTGTTTGACTTCTGCCTATACCTGTTCAGTCTTATTTGAGAGTATTTCAGACGTAACACAACATAAGTGTGTTTATTGTGCCTTATACGAATAATTCTAAGCACTATCTAATATCTGTATGCATGTGTGTTGTAGCTGTGTGTATTAAGGACGCCACAACAGCCACAAGTGGTGGTCAAGTGAGCAGAAAACTCTCTTACAAGGATCATGTAGTGGAGCTGACGTATAAAGGAGGAAGTCCCTGCCCAGCAAACCCTAAGCTCCAACACAGCACAATCATCCACTTCATCTGCAGGTACATAACTGCTTCTTAATACTGCTAGGTTTTTTTCTGAGCTCTTTTATGTTGCTATTGTTTTAATTTCTGTTTTCTTCCTCAACTGATATTGTCTCTCAAATAAGCCACAATATATTAATAAATCCACATTATGTGGAAAGAAATTAAGTGCAAGTAAAGTGTATTAACTTAAGTGCATCTGTCTAAGATGTCCTAGACAGTCTGAGTGCTTACCATGCTATTTTAACACTGGTGTTGTTCAAGTGCAGCAACTGAAGACTTATCATGTATATTTTTGTCAACTGTCACTGTAAGAAAGCATCTTTTGGCAGCGTTTCATTGGCTTTGGATGCAAATGTCTGTCAAATTTAGTAGTTTTTGCACATTTTAGCATTTTACAGGATATTATTACACTGAAATTAAATACACTACCAGTCAAAAGTTTAGACACACATTAATTACCTTGTTTTTCACGAAAAGATTGATGTCTTCAGCTGTGTTACAATCATAGAAAAAGGATTTTCTATCAGTGAACCTTTAAAATGAATAAACTTAAACATAAAAGCGTGCTGTTGGAAGACAGTACTAATCTTGGCTGTTTATAGGCCTTTGTATATTTATATACAAGTTCCTTTAAAAAAAACAGCTGTTTCCAGTTACAATAATCATCTATAATATTATGTGTCTACACTGTATTTGTGATCAATTAGAGGTTACAAAATCTGCTTTCTTTCACATGGTAATTTCTGACCAAACATTTGACTGGTAGTGGATATTTATACTTTTCCCCAGGGAAATTAAATCTTACCATTTGCAACATGCCATGGGCTGATATTTTGTAAAAAGTCAGTGTTTTCTAAATATTTATGTTGTTTTTTCTATAGGCCGCCTAACATGCGCTCAGCACCTGCAGAGCCAGTCCTCATTGAATCAAATGCTGATACCTGCACACATACCTTCTCTTTCCACACGCCCCTGGTCTGTGAACAGTCTGTAAGTATGTGTGCGTGTTTGTCAGTGTGATAACAGTGACAAATACTCACTTAATGAATTAGTTGAATTCAACATCAACCAGCCATAATACCAATAATGACAAAGTTAGCAGTGCAAGAAAGGAGGTCAGTGATTCATTAAGGGATGGATTATGTGCCAGCATATTCACACAGAATCAGCCTTATACCAGCATGTGCTTTGTGTTTGCTGTGTAGCTACCAAGTAAGTGGTAACTGTTCAAGCACAGTAACTGGTTGACATCACCAGATAACTGCTTCACAAACTCTGCAAAAACATGTAGACACAGTCATGTAGATGCTATGATCAGTGCCTTTGTTGCGGATACATTGGCTTTTGGATACTATAAAGAACTACAGCTTTTACATTAGGAAGTTATTTTGACGTAATTGTGTGGAAAATGTGGTGCATTCCTTCACAAATTAACACTACATTGACCATTACACTGAACAAATTGGATTTCATTTAAGTGTAGTCTGCAGGTGGACTATAATCAGCTTCTAGAGACTTCTCAAGGATAATCAAAGAGGACAGGAATGCAGCATTACATATTTTGGTGAAGTAGAAGTGTGAGTGTTGCCTCAGTCTCACTTGTTCCAAAGTAATTCTTAAAAGTCAGGTGCATTTAGACCACATGTTGGAAGAAAACGTAGTATGGCCATTGTAGAGTCAACATTACAGTATAAAATGTTTGAATTCCTTTACTTTGAATGTGGCTCGGACTTACAGTCTGGTTCTTTCCTGTGTGTTGTTTTTTTCTTTTAGGTAAAGTGTTCAGTCCAGAACGGCTCCTCTCTTATAGACCTGACTCCTCTGATTCATGCTAGTGGATACTACACAGCAGTAGGTCAGTGAGTGTATGTTTCACATCTGAACACTAACATACATACAGGTGTCAGATGTCTTTTTATTTCACCACACAGTTATTGAACTCTAAATACATTCTCACAGTAACAAGACAACAAGTGTAGGACAATGTGTCCCAATTTTGTAATTTCAGATGAGGCGCTGGACCAAAGTGATTCTACTCCAGACTTCTACATCAACATCTGTCTGCCTCTAAACCCCATCCCTGGGGTCACCTGTCCCCCCGGAGCTGCTGTCTGCATGGATCCTTATAATGGACCACCAGTGGTGAGACACATTCTCTTATACTCTACCTTCGGACAAGGTATATACAGGTCCATTTACTTTGGCTGCTCCGCCGTCCATCCAGAATCAGCTTGCTTGCATGCTGCTTTCCTCACATTCTCTGCCAACAAGAAAAGTTTGTGGATAGTACCTGGTACAAGGTATCGATTATTTGTTGGAACCTACTTTGAGGTGTCCAGTGAGGTGATGCCAAAATGTAGTGTGAAAACATTACTACTAAGACTACTGATTGGTCAGAAAAAAGCCTTTGACAGCTACAGTTGTCTCGCTGTCTGAAATTTGATTTGAAGTATGTTCTCAAACTCTTCTGTTTTATTGTTTTTTTTTTTAAGCAGATTTTAGTCTCCACCTTAATCTTCTTGTGACTCAATGTGCCTGGTACCAAAAGCGAGTAGAGTTTAGTTGTTACAGTGTAGTGGAAGAACACTGTTTCATGTAGTTTGATGTAGTATAAACCTGTAAAAAAGTACAAAGGCACAGCTGGACTACTTAACAAATAGGCATTTTTTGTGTTTGCATTTCCATGATGCTAGAAATACTTCCCCAGAAAACAACTGCCACTCAGCCACTCCCGATACTTGTTAGTTTTCAAACAAATAAAAATAAAATTTTCACACTTGATTTGTATATTGTCACAGTTTGGGATAAAGGACAGGAAAATTCTATCCAAGAAGTAGAATACAATGATATACAACATAGCTTAAAGATTGTCTAAGTGAAGGGCAGAAGCTAACTTGCTTATAAAGGCCCAAACATGACATTTTAGCAGCTATTTGTTAAAGTATTTTATAAGATAATTTAATTGCAATTGTATGAAAGTAACTTTTTCATATTTCCAAGATAAGCACTTCTGTGTATTTATGCTTAGTAAATTGGTGAGATGTGTATGAGTTTATAATAGTCAACATAAGTTTTATGATTTTTATTTTTCTTCTATTAATCTCTGCCACATTTATTTATATACTATTTTTTTTCTTTCCATCTAATACTGGAGCATCTCTCTTCTTCATGTTTTGTCTTTTAAAGGATATTGGACGCACTACAAGTGGTCCTGAAATCAACACTGCAACAGGAGAGGTGTCCATCACCTACAGCAGCTACACCAAGTGTGCAGCCGATCCTTCAAAGAACTACACTTCAACCATCATCTTCACCTGCCAGAGAGGCCTTGAGCTGGTCAGTCAGTACTTTGTGTCCTTTAAGCTAAGAATATTTACACTTTTTTGTCACTCTCTTTTAGTTCTGAACAAAACACTAATCTTGATATCTGTATCCAGGGCTCTCCACAAATGCTAAGGATGCAGGAATGTGTCTACTTGTTTGAGTGGGCAACCCCTTTAGTCTGTTCAGATGCCACCCACACCAGCGGCTGCAAGCTCACTGACTCTCAGCTCCAGTTCACCTTTGACCTGTCAGCCCTCTCTGGTGAAGTCCAGGTGAGCTCCCCAGGCTTGAAGTTCTGTCTGTGTGCCAACTGAATCGTCTTGTAATCTTGTGAAATAAATTTTCCTGTGATTTTATGGGTCCGAACTGCTACTACTGAATCTGGTTGTTGGGATTTTTACACCATCTTGCTGTGGACTGCATCTTATCCACAGTTAAAACTGTAGTAAAGTCAAGTCTTTGTATGTTAGGTACCAGGGTCCTCCAGCACCTACCACATCAATGTCTGCAGCTCGGTGGCAGAGCCGGCCTGTAAGAAGAGTGCAGTTTGCCAGGTGTCTGGTTCAGGTTCAGCGACGTCATTTGGCATCCGTGAGGCCATGACAATGGACTTCAAACATGAAGAGCAAGCCATACTAATGCAGTATGGTGGGGGAGACACCTGTCTACCAGGTAAGCTGTTACCTTACACTTTTTTGCTAATTAAAAACGTGTTTACTGTGCCTTTAAAAGGTTTGATATCTATAGGGGATGATAATTAAGGTAAAAACATGACAAGATATTCACATATTAATACACTTACTGTAACTGCAACAGAAGCAGTTTCATCACTGAAAAAAATTTAAACTGTAGGACTTTTCCTATTAACTGATTATCTGTTCCAGTCATTCTGTATTTGTAAAAGCTCTACTACCTACCTATTATTGTGTTTTAGATTATCAGGAGCAAAATGAAAATTTATTTATTATTTTTTATTTATTTTTTATTTTTTAGTGACTGATAAGGGCGAGGAATGCGTATTCCCCTTCACTCTAATGGAAAAATCATATACAGAGTGCACCACTGACGCAAGGACAGATGGCAAGAAGTGGTGTTC
Source organism: Helostoma temminkii (assembly GCA_900302695.1). Classification (NCBI taxonomy): domain Eukaryota; kingdom Metazoa; phylum Chordata; class Actinopteri; order Anabantiformes; family Helostomatidae; genus Helostoma; species Helostoma temminkii. The sequence goes on along the minus strand of OMLM01009250.1, from coordinate 65,657 downwards.
CACCACTGCCAATTATGACACAGACAGGAAGTGGGGATTCTGCGTTGCAGGTAAGAGGTTTTTGGCCCGAAAGTTGAAAATGCATAAAAAGAAAAATAAACCATGTGACTACCATAATTTCATTGCTCTGCACTCCAGTCAACTAAGGGTATGAAAAAATCATCAGTTTCAAAAAGGATGCTTTTGTTGTTATTTATCTTATCTATCAGCAGGAAAGTTCATTAAATGTAATGTAGTTAAATATTAGTCACTGGATAATTATATTGCAGCCTTGGCGACCTTCATGCAACAATTTTGTGCAACAGACTTCTTATTTTCTTTTTTCAACCTGTGTTGTTAATCATTTAACGTCCCGTCCCCAAAGCTATGTCACTGGGTGCATTGTTTATGTAACGAGTAACCGGCGCTGATAAGTGACAATGAACATCTTCAGATAACCATTTATTTTTGTTGCCAAAAAACAACAAGGGACAAGAGTTTACTGAAAAGCTGCTAACCATCACATGATTTTGACATGAAGCCACAAATTGTGGAGTCTAGGTTTAAGTGAGAAATAGTTTAAATAGGCTGAGTAAAGGATGAAAATCAACTTTAAAGTTGCCATACTTGGGTCAAACATCACAGTGAATGACATGTTTTTTTTATTTTTGTCACATTTTAGATTGCATTATTGTTGTGTGGTAATGCAGTTAAAAGCAATAAAAATAAATCTAAAAGCTCATGGGAGCTAGTTTAACCTTCAGGAAATACAAAAAGGTGGAATTAAGCAAATTAGTTGCTTACTTTGGATTTATTTTTCATTCATAATTTAAAATATTAAAAAGTTCTTGTCTCTCTCATCCAGTCTCTGTTCCTGTCCCTTGCAGGATCTGCTAAACGACAGTCCTCAATTTTGTTCACCTGCGACCAGTCTGCAGGCCATGGCACCCCACAGCTGCTCGCAGAGACAGCAGGTTGTTCTGCCACTTTCCAGTGGAAGACGAATGCAGTTTGTCCCCCGAGGAAGATGGAGTGTAAGCTGGTCAGCCAGCATCAGACCTTTGACCTCCGAACCCTGTCCTCTCTCACAGAGCCATGGAATTTCAAACACCAAGAAGATTCGTAAGTCTGGTTTTAGTTATGTTCTTTTAAATTTATTTGTGCATACTATTCTGAAACAAAATAAAATAACTGTTATAGGAGTTTTAGGAATAAAAAATAAAGCATATTCCTAAAAACATGAATTAGTCAAACGGGTTCAAAAACTGGAATCTATTCTCCAAATCCATGCACCTGTGTCTTCATCTCCCGAGTTTATTGAAAAATCATTATGTTTCCTTTTATAATGCCTTCAGATATTTCATCAACCTGTGTCAAGGTATCCACGGTGGATTACCTGGTTGTCCGGAAGGAGCCACTGTGTGTCGACGCACAGCAGAAGGAAAGACTCAGACCCTAGGTCGAGTTTACACTCAGAAAATGAGCTACACTGGTGGGTACTCAAGTCAAATACACCTCATCACAACTGATTTTCATTAGGAATTTGAAAGTAATAATGATAACACTAATTATATCATTTATTCAGCATTTTGTTCTTAACCTTTTTTCACTTTTGGACATGATTTGCCACTAAAAGGAAATGCACTTTTTCTCTGAATTATTTTACTGGATATTTTACAGCTTCTCTTCCATAACAATTTAACTATAATTACGTGTCAGTGTAATATATTATGTAGTTTGCTTCAACCCTAGAGATTCTTCACTTCGGTTACCACACCTGTGATTTTATTTGCAATATTAATGTTTATGACTGTTGTCTCAAACTGTTTTCCTCTTCCAACAGATGGAAAGATCTTTGTCAATTATTCAGGGGGAGATGAAGTTTGTGGAAATGGCGTGAAAGCCAAGACTGTGATCCAGCTGAGCTGCAGCACCATGGTTGAACTCCCAAAACTAATCAGGTAACGTACAATGAGACTAGCATTCAAAACTTTTGTCTCACTAGCACAAATTCATGTTAAGACAAAACATGAAAATAAAACAAACATTTAAGTGGGAATGCGGTGAAAAGTCAGTAAAGGAAAATATCCTTAAAAGGAAAGAACTAAGATCCAGAAGAAAACAATTAAGAGAAGACATCAGAGTAGAGAGTTTACCTCGGCATGTCAAACTAAAAATTGGTATGCTGCAAAAACAGCAGAGCAGGTTAGAGTTTGTCAATCATAGCATCTTGACTGGAACTAGACATCACTGGACATTGGTTTACAGTGCAGAGGGACAATTATCTGCAGCCAAAGCAACTGAAAGATTTTTTATGGTGGGAGAAAAAAGTGCAAAGTCCAACTTAGCGAGCTCCTTGTGAAATGTCTGTGAATTAAAGTGGCATAATAAGAATGCTAATCCTACATAATGTATTTAATACTGTATTCACACACTCACACATCTTAAAGCACACCATGTTTGTCATTTGAAATTCACTGGAGCATCTCTGTCTCCTGTGTCTGCTCAAATATCCATGTACCTAACTGTATAATGACATAACGGCCATATTCATTTACGCTTTGGTTCCTCATTTCTAAGTGTAAGTTAATGATACAATAGCAAGTTAAAAGCTAAACTTTCTGATGGTAAACCATAACTGTGCTGCATTATGTAATATTATGTAGCACATTAAACCCACAGTCAGTGTCATGCACTTAAGTGACAGGCTTACAGTCGCCTTTCTCAAGCAAGCTGATTTCTTCACGGGAAACCTGATTTCCCCAGGTAGATTTTTCTTAGAGAACACAGATTAAACTACAAAACTACAAGAGTGCATGTGCATAACAAAGGCTTACTCTATTACTAGCTGAGAGGAGCAGCTGAATAAATAGGGGAAATCATTACACTTGTTTTTAAATCAAGTCCGCCAACTAAAACTGAAACCAACACGAAGTATCCTGCAGAAATCTAAATAAGTGACTTCTCCCCACTGGTCCGCTGTCAGATCCCCAACACATTTTTTGTTGTAAAAATGTAAAACAAGTAGTCTGTTCTGTCTCTGTACGCTTGAAATCTGTGAATCACACTTCCAAAATAAACCTAAGGTACGGGAGTAATCCATTACTCCTCTGCCACATGTATATGCGAATTTCCAGTAATCATGTTACTTAACTCTGTGTAAACCTGTTTCCCGATTACCCAAAAAAACCTGGTCTCTATGACTAGCTGGTAGTAATGATTGGCTGAATTCAGTATATATATTTTATGTTTGCTAATTCCTTAGTTTCTACATTGTTTAATTTTAAAAGTGTATGTGCTGTGCTAAATGCAATATGACTTAATAATATGACTGACTAAAATGTTATGCGCTTCATGTTTCACAGCTTTTGTGCTGCTTTGGTTCAGTTTGTTTCTAGTGAAACTGATCTTAAATGTATTTTTCTGAAATTTGTCTCTTTGTGCGTGAGCAGTGTAGATAAGGCATCATGCGAGTTTGTTATTAGCTGGGAGACTCGGTCAGCATGTGCAGTGAAGCAGCGCGAGGTGGAGATGGTGAATGGCACAATAATACTTCCTAACAATGGAGCCAGCCTCAGCCTGGGAGCACTCTACTTCAGGTAACGCAAGCACATGCTCCATGTGAGTCTTAGTATTCTCCAGGTCACTGTTCTCAAAGTTATTTGAATTGTTTTTTATTTAATATAGAAAAGCGAAAAACGCTCCTTAGACTTAAACTATGCTTACTTACGCTGATTTCTTCTTAGTCACCATGAGGCATCCGGAGACATCCGTCCCAACGGCGACCGCTACATCTACCACATCCAGTTGTCCGGCATCACAGACCGTTCTGAATCCATGTGTGTTGGTGCCAACATCTGCCAGGTCAAACTCAACGGACCCAATAGACGCAAGATTGGCTTCTCCAGCAAAGCCAAGTACTACATTAAAGGTATCTTATTAAACATAAAGACTTACTGAGCGTGCTAACTTTTTAACATAATTGTAAACTGGTTGCTGTTACTGTTAGCATAAAATGTGAACCAAGTCCTGCGCTAAACTAATTTCTGATAGGTGTACAGTCACTTTACAGGCGATGTTTTAAACAAGTAACGGTTATTCAGGCTAGGATATGAACATCACAATTCCATACATTTATTTACCGTCCAACAAACTCTACTCTTCTTCCCATCAGGAGGAAACCTGGATGTGACAGTGCCTTCTGAGTCACAGTGTGGTCGGGAGAAAACCAAAACTGTGTCATCTACCATCATGTTCCACTGTAATCCATCAGCTGGCATCGGCATTCCCGAGTTTAAGCTGGAGACAGATGAATGCCAGTATCTGTTTGTGTGGCACACGGATGCTGTGTGCGCTCTGATGTGAGTAAAAACTGCAGCACTTAATCCTAATAAAGAGACATCATGTGGACTTTGGTTTTTAAGGTCGGCTTCCTAAATTATCTTGCAGAACTATTGATACTGTTGACGGCGACGATTCTCAGGCTCTTTCTAAGCGAAGCCACGCGGTGGGGGTGCTGCTATTCCTCCTGTTGGTGGGTCTGTCTCTCTGTATGCTGGGGTTTTTACTCCACAAGAGGGAGAGGAGGTGAGGCCACTAACATCCATTGGCTGTTTTTTTGTTTTTTTTTTATTGTTCATTATTATTAACTTTTTGTGAACGCCTCTGTCTCTTCTTTTAGGGAGCTTGTCATGCAGAAGGTTGCTGGTTGTTGTAGGAGAGGAAATCAAGTCTCCTATAAATATTCAAAGGTAGTTTGATCAGTTGAGTCAATGATTGAGATCCTACACTGCTGAAAACTGCTACTACCTAGTGTCCTTTAAATCCTCAGGTCAGCATGGACGAAGAAGGGGGTGAAGAGGAGATGGAGTGGCTGATGGAGGAGCTTGAAGCACCTCCCGCATCCTCTTCCTCGTCCTCCCACCGGGGCAAGAGTAACCATGGCAATGGTCACATCACGACTAAACAGGTGAACACAGACGGCCTGCGCTCATTCTCGCTGGATGAGCAGGAAGACGACAGCGAGGACGAGGTGCTGAGCGTCCCAGGGGTGCGAGTGGTCAAATCCTCTGGGCCCTCCAGGCAGTCTACAGCCCATCGGGGGGCCTTCCTTCAGGTGGGTCCTGTGACTGTCAGTCCAGTTGTTCTGTGCTGTAAGGTGCTTTATTATTCCTTAATAACATTATTACTCACAAGCTACATGGTCCAGACGCTGAAGATCCTGTTTCAAAACTATAAAGTGAAGCTTAAATTATTAATATAACATGAATGAAAGTTTAACTGAAGATATTAAACAAGATATTAACAAACATTAAAACAAGGTTATGTAAAGAAAACACATAATTACTTTGCAATAGTGGGATCTGCAGAAGTGCTGACAGTTGGTAGAATATTCCAGGATTGGTGGTTAAATTTCCAGTTCCTCCTGGTCCTTGGACAAAACACAAAATCTTTAAGAACAGACACAAGCAATTTAGTTTTTGCTATGTTTTTATTAATGTTATTTACATTGATATCTGCCGCCAGAAAAATTTGTCTTCCGCTACAAACCAGAAGCTGTTTGCAGAATGTAAAGGAAGCTGTTCAGAGTCGGAGCGAATAATTTTATTTTTACAAACTCGATGTGAGAATTAATGTTGTTTCCACTTCCTACACATACAGCAACACATTCAGTATCCAGTGGGATGAAAGACAAATACTATTTTCTGTGGAACAGCAGGCTGAGATGGACTAAACACTTTGCAGAAATGGTGACGTTGATTTTAACAGATCTCTGCTCAAAACCTCACCGAAGTCTTTCATTACAGGAGGAGAGCGACGAGGACCTGGTCGGCCTTCTGAACGAGCCAGACAGGAAGAGGAAGAGCAGCAAACCTCGCTCTTCGGGCCTTAACCACGGTAACAACGCGGCAGCCAATAGGAAACAGGACGAGGATGACAGTGACGAGGACCTCCTTAGGGTGTGATGTCGCTTCCTCGTTCTTGACCCACCATCCAATCTGAACTCTTCTTTCTCAGTGAATGTCTCCAAAATAGCAACAAGAGTGAAACACCAACAGCATATTGAAGCAGAAAGCGTTCCTCTCTTTTTGGGATTATGTTTTTGTTGGACTAAACCTTTACTTGGTCTTCTCTGACTCCATCCAGACCACTCTCTGCAGAGTCTCAGCATTAGCATTCTTATTTATTCACAACTGATTATTTAAAGGGTTTTCCCGGCCATTTTTGACTCTGTTATTTTGCTACACTACGGCTACTTCACTCTTACATTCATGCCACATTTATCTAATAAAGACCTAGCAGGCCTGTTGACTCTCTGTAAATCAGCCAAAGAAGCACACAAAACAACTTTGCTCACTCCGCAGTAAAGAATGTGAGGGAAAAGATGTAAATGAAAATGAAATTACAAGAAATCTTTCTTCTCTTCGAGTCTTTTGAAAGTACGCTGTGCCATTACTTTAGCACTTTATTTTAGCATATTTTAAATGTTTCTTTGCAGACTGAAAAATGAAAAAAATTATGCTTTTAAGGTTTGATTTATAGTTTTGTCCTTCGGCCCATTAGGACTGTATTTGATAACTGTGGTGAAATGTAAAGTTAAGTGGCTCAATAGTGAAACCATTTGGCAGATTTGGGAAGAAAAATAATTGCTGTAAAAGAAAATAACTGGAAGCTGGTTTAGTTAAATAGAAGTAGATAGTAAAGGTGCCTGCTCGTGTTGTTTCTAAAGGGAATGAAGACACTGATTTGTCTTTCCTTGCCGTTTACAGATGCTATAATAGCAGATCTTTTCTTTCTTTCCCCTCGAAAAGAAAGTGTGATGCCTTTCTAATGATGAATTTCCTTTGCATTTTCATCAGTGAATCATATCCGGCGACAGATTGATTTTTGTTTTCGTCCTGTTTTAATCACAGACAGTGTACATAGATGATAATGTTCTATAATATGGATGTTTTGTTTGTCGTCTTCACCAGTGAATTGCTGACACATTTGTTTTTATGATTATTTAAATGGTTGTCTGAACTGATTGCCTGTATATATGTTGAAAACAGATGGCCTTAAGTGTGAATGGAAGGACAGGAGTTGAAACTGAAGCTTGAGATGTTAGTTTAGGTAGTGTTGGTTTTGAAGTCCCTCTCCCGCTAAAGCCATATCTTCAGCCACCACTTTCACCAATGTAAGAAAGTTTTTCTTTTGCCGCTTGTACGCTCTCGTACATTAATGGCTCAGTTTTCTGTGATTTTAACTCTGTAAAGCAGAGAGTTTTTGTAAAGCAGATATCAGACCTTTTTTAGCCAAAAGCACGTGATAAAACAAAAGAAAGATGTGAAGCATAAATCCAACACGAATATAGGCAGCTCACTTGCACTTGACGTATTGTCTGCTTAATAAACAAACTAGCATTTTCACAGATGATGACAGTAATGACGCCAGAGCCCGGACTGATTTCACTGTTTTAAATCAAACTCCAGTGTTCCAACATAAAGTGATTTGCCTACACAGTATAAACATATATTTTATGTTAGTATTTAGCATTTGAGTGCCATTCCACTTGCATGTTGTTTTCATATATCTCCACCAACATAACCGTTTTAAAAATGACATTGGTAAACTGTTGTCGTTTTGGTAAATCCTGATTCTCTAGTTCTAGTTGTTCATGTAGAGACCACAGTCAAAACTAATCAGTGACTTTCAGTTTTAACTAAACATGGTAGCCTTCTTTCTGCTCTTTATGGTATTTTATCTTCCCTGGTTTCCACACCAGTTAAGTGCATATTAGCAATACAGTTTATCAAAGCCGCCACTAATTATTATTTTCATTATAAATTAATTTGTCAGTTAGCCCTTTAGACAATATAACTATAGTCCAAGGTCACATTTTCAGATTTGTTTTGTTCAAATATCAATCTAAAACCTCAAAATGTGGAGGGATGGAGAAAATTCTCACATTGTTGAAGCTGAAAAAGAAGAAACTTAAATGAAGTATTGTCAAAAATTCTCTCAAGCTAATACATTATTTGGTAACTTATTAAAAACGTCCACTTACTGACTTTTATATGTTGAATACTGAGCAAACTATCTGCTGACTGAATGTGAGATGCAGGTGAAAGCACTATAAAAAAGCTTGCAAGCAGATGTTAAGATTTTTCTGTCCATGTTTGAGAAAAATAACTTCAGCTCATGTGTGATTAATAATGAAAATGTTCTTAGGTTTCAGCCCTAGATATCATCTTTCTCCTTATATCAGTAAAGATTTCTACAGGTGGTTTAGATTGCATTGTCTCTGATGAAGCTGTGCTGCAGTTTTTTCTGATGTTACATAACAGACTTCATTCTCACCTGGCCAAACCAACTGAAAGATGGTTTTATTAAACTACTCCAAACTTAGGGTGAATGTTCCAGCTTGGGAAAGCACGTATGATACGTAGACAGACATTTAGTGTCACAAAGCTTAGGGTACTTTTATATTGTTTATGGTGTGAAGGGGACTGAGGGTGGATTCACTTTTGAGTTTGTTTTTTTTTTAGTTTAGTTTAATGTTCAAGCCACAGAAACGAGAGTTAATAATAAAACAAAGTTGTTGGTAAACTCTCTTCTAAAAAAACAAGATTCATCATTCAGGGTATTTCTAAAGCTTTATACGTAAATTTTACAAATTTTTTGTAAGATGCCACTTGTCCAAACCACAGACAAAATGATTAAAAATATCTTGAACTGGCATTTTCATTGGAAACATCAGTATTTTTTATGGATGGGTTTGGGTCGTGCCATAATATAACTGTAATAGTGTAATTCAACACCATCTTCCTATTCCTCTGCGGCTGGTGTCCAGGTACTTGTTTTCTTGTTAAATTATTGGTCGACAAAGTAAAATGTAACTTTTCAGAAGCTTTTTTTTTTTTTAATACATATTTTGTGGAAAATTTGTCAAAAATGATTTGAAATGTCTTTATTGTGCACTTAAATCTCACTTATTAATTGCGTATTTCAGATTATTTTTTTTCACACACCACATCCATAAGCTAAACTTACAAAAGGAAGAATTTTACTTATAATAATATCTATAGAGGGTGTAAAGATCGAGGTGATGGGACGTACAGAGAGCAAGTTTCCAAAGAAAAAATATTATTATTATTAATGCAAAAGTTAAAATGAAATTGAGCTTGTTGTTGACACTCCGAACAGTTTCATTCCTATTGATTCTGTGTGCGACATTATCTTTCCGAGATTGTTTTTACTTTAAAAGACTCTGTTCACAGGGTGTTAGAAACGTGTGTTTGGCACTTTGTAGCTCATCTCTTCTGAAGAGACATGGTAGCATTCTTCATTACAAAGAAGCAGGTGATACCGTTGCGCAACTTCTTTTTTCGATCTTTACATAAAGTCTATTTCTGCTGTATTTGACACCAAAGTTTGTGTGACTCATCTGCATGATATTCTACTGAACCTTCCCTTACCTATAAAGATACTAATGGATGCTCTTGTGCTTATTTTTTGTCTGCACTCGAGCAGAAAACCATTTATTGTTTATCTTAGTTTGGGTTTGAGATCAGGGGTTGAATTCAGAGGCTGAATACCGTGACTAATCAAAACATGAGAGCTTTTCTGTGATGATTTGGTATGGGAGATCACTGTTATGTTTTAGTTTGTGTAAGTTATGCTGTCTGATGTTTTTTCAGCTCTTTGCCCGTTTTCCTATTTAAAAACCATTGATGTGAAAAGTATTGCATTATTTGAATAAATAAGAGATCCGCTAATTATCATTGTTGTGATTTAATCATGTTCTGACTACTAACGCATAGAAAAACTAAGTTAAATATGCATATGCTGTGTTATCTAAAACTTGTATCTTGACTTGCATTTTGCTCAGATTTCAGTCAAGGACTTGTCTGAAGTGAGGATTTGTCTTAAAGGGGTCTTGAAGGCTTCCAGGACAACCCCCCTGAAGGCTTGTGCCTCAGGATAGGTTTGCTGTCTTGTTGCCTCTTGTTTTTCTGGCTTCTGGAATGCATGAATTTCAGACAACTTCAATCTATACTTGGACTTGACATAAATACCCCTAAACCCCCTAAAGATCAGCTGTTGTTTGATAGAATAAATGAAAACACTCATTCAATCAAAGGAAGTTCTTAGTTCTTAGTGTGGCAGCACAGAAGTTAGCACTTTCGCCTCACAACAATGACCCTGGTTCTTCCTCTAGGTTACCCAAAGGTGTGAATGGTTGTCCGTCTCAGCCCTTCGATAGACTGGCAGTCTGTACAGAGTGTATCCTGCCTCTCACCCAGTGACAGCACTCCCATGACCCTCGTCCAAACAGCTGGTTCCCTCACGCTGGAAACTTATGATCAAAATGCTGCAGGGATTCTCAGTAGGAATGTGTAGTATGAACACAGTAACCTGGAAATAGTAACCCCCTCTGTACAGGGTCCGCAACAAATTAGCAGAAGTCCTTACCACAGTAATTTAGTTTTGACTTTTTGAGGACTCCCCTGTGGTTCATAAGTAGTAGACCTGAAGAACATAGGTTTATCACAAATTAGCAGCTGCTGATGTAGCAGTAGCAGAAGGAGCGGAGCTTCTTGCCCCAGTTTTTTGTTTTTCATAGCTCCTGGGAATATAGGCCTTTAATGCAAGACTGTTAAACAGTGGAGACTTGCTTGAGCTGAAGTGCCCGAAGCATTGTCTCAGTCTATACTAGGACATAACCTAAATACTTCAACTCCTAAAGATCAGCTATTGTTCGATCAAATAAATGAAACCATTCATCAGAAAAAAACATCCAGTGTTCCCAGTGTACTGGGATTATTAATCTCCTGACAATTCCTCCTTTCATTGCCAGTGTTGTCTCCGTTTGATGTGGACATCCAGCCAGTAAAAATCCTAACCCCCTCTGTACAGATTCCACATCCAAATAGCAGAAGTGCTTAGGGTGGTCATATTTTGACTTGACCAAGGTTCTTAATTAGTAGCTGAAAAAATTAACTTTGGCAGTTGTGTTTTGAACACCTGCTGATGCAGCAGTAGCAGGAGGAGCTGTGCGTTCTCTTCCTAATTGCCTTTCTCATTGACCCTACATGAACCACAGTCATGTGCAAAAGTTGGTACCCCCTATTTTAATTCCAAAACATAATAAAAAACCATCTGATCGCAGCATGTCTTTGTATTAGTCAAATACAACCTCAGACAAACGGCAACTTTTTTTAAAACAAATTAAGCAGGAAAAAAACATTGGCGATACTGAGTAGCCCCCTGATTCAATAGCTTGTACATCCACCTTTAGCAGCAATAAATTAAAGTACCTGTTTCCTGTATGACTTATCGATCTCTCACAATATGGTGGAGAATTTTTTGCCCATTTTTGTTTACAACATTGCTTTATTTCATTGAGGTTTTTTGCCTTTTACTTTCCTTTTACTTACTTTGTCATTTCTATTGAGTTATGGTCTGGTTTGACAAGGCCATTCTAAATCCATTAATGTTTCACCCATTCTGATGTAGATTTAGTGATGTGCTTTGGATCATTGTCTTGTTGCATAAAACAATTTTGACCAAGCTTCACTGTCAGACTAGAATACTTTGGTATAAAGAGTAGTTTATGGTTGACTCAGTGACTAATGTCCCCAGGTCCTTTGGCTGCAAAACAACCCCATATCATCACCCCCGCCACCACCATGCTTGACATTGGGTTTGAGGTGTATCTGCTGAAATGCTGTGTTTTGTCTTTGCCAAATGTGGTGCTGGGCATTAAGGCCAAACAACTCAATTTTGATATCATTTGCCCATAGGACAATGTTCCAGGAGTCCTGTGGTTTGTTCAGATGCAGTTTTTGTGTTCTTTTTACATGGAGGATGTTTTCTCCTAGCAACCTTTCCAAATAAACCATACATTTTCAGTCTTCTTCTAAATGTGCTGTTATGGAGATGTAGACCTTTGGTGTTTTCTTGTGTGATTTCTCTGTCTGATTTTAGTGGGAATGTGAGGGGACGTCCACTCCTGGGAAGATTAGCAACTTGAAAACTCTCCATTTGTGAGTAATTTTCCTAACTGTAGAACATTTGACACCAGATTGTTTTGAAATGGTTTTACAATCCTTTCCGGATGTATGTTCAACTCTCAGTCTGTTGCTTATGTCAGTGTCGTGGCGGCTGTGGATCAGAAGGTTGAGCAGCTGTCTGCCAGTCATAGGATCGGTGGCTCGATTCCCAGTTCTCCCAGTCATATGTCGAAGTGTCATTTGCCTCACTTTGACTATATAAGTGCAGACCATTTAGCCCATGTTATTTCCTTTTTGACTTCATGTGTGTTTGATAAATAGTAGAAAGTAAAAATATATATATATGTTTATCATTTATAGATGATTTTTATAGTTTATACAAACACGCACGCAAAACAAAAACGTAGGATTAAAAAGTTGGGGAATTATTTTTGCACAACTGTATGTATATTTTCTGGTCCAGTGTTCATATTTCTATTAGATCTTCATGTCTAACAGATTCCCAGAAACTGCATGAACTTGTTAACTGATTGATAGCACTGCTGACTGTGTGCATAACATATTGCACAGACAGAGGCTGCACAAGCTGACTCGTTTTCCAGTTATGTTAATATGCTCCTGTCCAGGCTGTGGAGGCGTTGTGCCAACTTCAAAAAGAAGTGATACACAATGTGTTTTAATGCTCCACTGCACTGCCTTTCCCTGTAAATCTTTGCTCCTCCTTGCTCAGTTAAAAACCCAATCATGAAGCACTTCATTAAGCACTCTTCACAGAGGGAGACTCACCACACACACTGGGAATGCTGCACATGCTCCAACTCCAGTGTACTTTGTAGTTGTTTACACAAAAGAGATCAATACCACCGCGACCATGACCACTTTTGACGACATCTTGGAAGAAGCTGGGAAGTTTGGCCGCTGTCAGAAGCGTCTCTTCGCCCTGCTCTGTGTGATGTCAATGCCTTTTGCCGGCGTGTACGTCGGCATCGTCTTCCAGGGTTTCACCCCAGATCACTGGTGTCGAAACTCAGAAGTGGTGGAGTGGAGGCAGACATGTGGCTGGAGCCTTGCAGACAGTCGCAGGGTGATGGTGCCTTTTACCAACAGCTCTGGTGCGCTGCAGCAGAGCAGCTGCGAGCAGTATGAGGTAGACTGGAATAGCACAGCATTTACATGTGACACCAAGGAACTAGACTTCAGCAAAGCTCCCACAACTGCCTGCAAAAGCGGCTGGGAGTACGACTATGATGGAAGACAGTCCTTTGTTACTGAGGTTAGTGACCGGATGTGGTGAGTAAAACCACAGAATACTACTGAAGCACACAAACTGTAACATCTCCATAAGGAACTTCTGTCTTGTTAATGCTGTTTTTTTGTGTTTGTTTGTGGGGTCCCAGTTTGACCTGGTGTGTTCAAATGGATGGCTGGTGGACCTGTACCAGGCCACTCTCAACATGGGCTTCCTGGTTGGGAGCATTGCTATCGGTTACCTGGCCGACAGGTATGTTTGTGATGGATTTATATGCTAATTTTCTTCCAGGTTTAATTTGACTGGAGTTTTAAGAGAATATAAATCTCAGTAATTCATAACTAATAAAGTATAATCTCTAGTGTGTGTGACAACTACTGCAAAGCTTACAGTATTCTCCAAAACCACAGCTTGATTGGGGTTGGTGCAGGGAATAAAAATTATCCTCACATAGAGACCCACTGATAATCTGATGTTGTTTGTTTAACAGCTTCAGCTACTTCAGATTCAGATTCTCAACACAAACTACAACCAAGTAATAATCACAAATGTATTATTAGGGATGAAGCAGCTGTCAGTACATAAACAGTTAAAACCAACTTTAGGCAACAGACCTCTGACCTATATTTTTAATATTTTTCAAACACAAAATTTACCTTTGTCATATTATTACTGTTTGCAGTTTATAGCACACGTAGGAAGTTCATAAAAAGTTTTCAGTGTTTCTGAGAAATGAACAGAAGAAATTTTTTCTTCAGTAACCCGTCAGGGCTGATGTCGTAGAAATTAAATTCTTAGTGCAGTACCTCACTCTGCTGCTCTGCCCCGCCTGTTTAATAATCGCACAAAGTGAGTCAGCAACTGTACACTGCTGATGTCTAAGTGTTTAACAATGTTAAAAATGTATTTAAATAAACGGTAGGTGTGTGGACGCATTCACCATAGTGAGCTGTGGGGGAGAAAGAGGGGGAGATCACTCACACGGAACCAGAACAGGGCCGATCATCGGCACACAACCATGTCCCTCTCGCTCCCTCATGCTTTCCCTTTCTCTTCTACTGACTCAAGTTGAGCCACCGGCTCAACAAGTCGGACTTAAAAGACAGCAGCCCAGTGGCCCCCAAGGTGGGAAAATTGCTGGCCACCCCAGTGCCCCCCTAGAGAACCCTATTTTTTATTAATATTTGTTATTGTTTTTTCAAATTTTTTTTATTCACCCAAAGCGTTGAAACGACTCTAATAACTCAAGATGTATTGAAAATAATTTGAGACGTGTGCTTTTCTGCAATGCTTGCGTGTTTCTCAAAATTTATTTAGGTGTGTTGGATGCATGTGGTCTTTTTTAATGAGGACGAATCAAAGGGCAGGCAATGCACATTCACAGGCTTAACTGAATCTGAGTTAGCACAAGGAGGACCGATTTGGTGTGACACCCTACGATTTTCACTGGCCCCACCTGGCCACCCATATGAAAATGTTCTGGGGGCGCCACATCAGCAGCCCACCAGGACATGTCCTGACCTTCCCGACTGGACGCTCCAGCTGTGGGTTGGGGCTTCTTAAAACATGGATTACCAGTCAAATGTTTGGACACATGTAAGAGTGACCATGTTTTTCATGCCAGGATACGTGTCTTCAGCTGTGTTACCATTATTGTGACAGGTTTTTGTAATGATCAGTTCTCATTTTAAATTAATAAATGTTCATTAGCAAACATTGAAGAAAGCTATTGAAAGACAGTACTGTGCATTTATGCAAATATTGCTTTAAGAAACAGATGTTTCCAGCTACAATAGTCAGCTACAATATTATCAGTAACTACACTGTATTTCTGATCTGTTAGATGTAATAAAATCTGCTTTTATTTCAAAAGCCAAACTTTTGATTGGTAGTTTACATTCTGTCCTGTCCCTGAAGCCCTCACAGCACAGATAATCTACACTCTGCACTAAAGCCAAGTGACAGGTTCTTTTACATCAAGAATTATAAGATTTCCAGTATATTGTGTTAAATGATCCTATATGAAACCTTTGGAAACCTGGGCCCTGCCATGCTTTATTAAAGTGACCTATTTTTAGAGGTAACTTTGAGAGCAAAGAAAGGGGTAGCTGGTCTGTATGGTTAGAACAACTCTTCTTCTCTCCAAAAATCGCAATTAAATCGTGTTGTCCATTTCCGGCCATGGGTAAAATACCTGGGTCCCAAAATGTATGTTTGTATCTAAGGAAGTTCTATAGGTCTCTTTAGCAGAATTTGCAGGAGACACCACAAAAGAGGTTGGTTTGTGATTCTGGACGACAGAACCGCAACACAAGATCATGGACGTGTGTATCTCAGTTTTTAATCTTGATTACCGAACTTTTTGGCTTCCAAATTTATTAAACTGAGTAATGTCCTTGTTTGTGTCTCTGCCACCAGGCTTGGCAGGAAAATGACCTTGCTGTTATCCAACCTGCTGAATGGGATTACAGGGATCCTTGTGGCTGTGGCTCCAAGCTACGTGTCTTTACTGGTTTTCAGAGCACTCTACGGCTTTGCAGTTAAAGGAGGCTGGGTGGTCGCATACGTTCTGAGTAAGGACAACATTTCACCTCAAAGCTTTTATCTCACAAATGCTCTGCTGCAGAAACTTTTAATTAATGGTAACTACTTCTTCTTCTTCTCTTCCAGTTACAGAGATTGTAGGAGTGGAGTTCAGACGAACAGTTGGAGTACTGTTTCAGATGTTCTTCAGCATTGGACTCCTTCTCCTACCTCTACTCGCCTACTTTATCGCTGACTGGCGTTGGCTACAGGTTGTCATCACCATCCCCTACATCCTTATGTTGACCTACTACTGGTGAGACACACGCTCTCTTTCTGTTTTTATTTTAAGGCTGCTGAAGCAACTGAAATGATCCCAGATGTTTAAAAGCAACACAGAATTTGAGGCGTGGTATATCGAGGTCAATCGATATATTGCTGTGGCCAATATTTGGAAATTTTTAAATATCAGCATCAACCAATAAGTCTTTTTGTGTGGTTGATGTTTTTCAGAATGGATTATTATTATGATCAGGGCCGGACCTGGCAAGTTTGGCGCCCTAGTCGAGAATTTGAGTTGCACATAACACATGTTCTTTAATACATTGTCAATTTTCCTGAGGTTACAGTCTCCACATGGCTAATTTACATATTACGAACTGAGCACTACTTCGCATAAACACATGGCTAATTAACAAACCATGCCAAACATAATTAAATGCTTTTTTTTTTTTTTTACTGGTCATTTATGGTTTTTATTTTCTTTTTGTATATGTTTTAGCAAGAGAAAAGGAAAGGCTGCACTAAATGCTACCTCAATTGTTTATTTTTTTTAGTTTTTAATGAACTT
>OMLM01009250.1:0-27003 GCA_900302695.1 Helostoma temminkii | reverse complement strand
CCCTTTTTTTTTTTTTTTTACACCTAAGAATAGATAAAGGAGCTCTTACTTGCAGGGGTAGTTATCTGGGGTGCGGTTGTGTTTGTGTGGCGTCTGAGCCGACCACCTCTGACATTTTTTCCCAGACTCTGTCACAGAAATCGTCCCTCGATAACTTCCGCCTTCACCTGTTGCACAAGTCAACTCTGGGACGATGGTGGGAGGTTCAGATGCTGAAGACAAAACAAGATGGACAAATATTTGTAGAACTCAGAAAATTTGTTTCACTTTAAATAGTTTCACAGTTGGAGTTTTTTAAAAAACTATTGCAATACTTGATCATTCATTGCAAACACCATTTCCACACGCACACACATACACGCTCAAAAAAAAAAAAAAAAAAAAAAAAGGAAAAATTCCTGGGTTAATTGGTAACTGTGAAGGTATCATGACTGGGTATAAAAGGAGAATCCATCACACTGTAGCCTCAGTCTTTGCAAGTAAAGTAAAGTAAAGGTTTGTCTCATGACTTTGTGCCATATTTTGTTAGAGAATCAATCAGTTTAAAGGATATTTCTCAACACAAGACTGTATGTCTTTCATAATGTAAAGTGCATGAAATTTAGAGTCTCCAGGAAAAGTATGACCAAGGCCAGAAACCTCTGCTGAATAAAAATGACCTTCGAGTCAGGCTGCGCTGCATGAGAAACAGTTATGTTACTGTGATGAATATTGCTACACGTGTCGAGGCTGCTTTAGAAAACCACTGTCACTGGAAGCCTTACATCAAATCTGTGCAGAAACTCAAACTCTGGACAGTGGAAATGTGTTCAGTGGTCAGACACTTTTCCTGTTTTCAGGAAAGTTGAATGAAAAAGGCCATTCAGACTGTTACCAGTGGAAGGAACATACACTTGGATTCAAATTAGAACCTCCATGTTAAATGTACTTTTATGAATGCATTAGAAACTGACTTCCACTGTACATACTTTGCACATTTCTCAAAAGCTGCAACCATAACTGTCATAATGTTTGTAAATGCATGAGTTGTACTGTACAGTCACAAGTTAAAATAATGTTTAAACAAAGTCAAATTCTTGTACTTGGCCACAGCTTTGAGAGCTTTGGCATATATCTAAACCTTTACAGGTTTCAAGTAGAGCAAAAATAAAAAGGAAAATTTTTGGACTTACTGCAGCGAGGAATGGAACAGAAGTCCCACCGTTTGGATGGGCTGGTGGTGAAGCACCAAGGTCGGGGGTCTCCATCAGGGTTTCTGCAGTAGTTCTCTTCAAGATACTTTTCTGGAAGACTAGACAAACCATAAACAAAGCTTATTAGCTTTAGTTCACTTTCTGGTAAAGTGGTTTAATTTTAAAAAGTCTTAGAAATCTTCCTGTTGCTTGGTAAATAATAAAGTCTCACGCGGTGGGATTGTAGCCATGGTTGTG
This sequence comes from Helostoma temminkii, assembly GCA_900302695.1. NCBI lineage: Eukaryota > Metazoa > Chordata > Actinopteri > Anabantiformes > Helostomatidae > Helostoma > Helostoma temminkii. The sequence continues at coordinate 25,573 of OMLM01009250.1, read as the reverse complement.
AGGCTTCTGGGAGTCCCAGCGTTGGCAGGTGAAGCCGTTTTCAGTGGTGGAGATTTTCCCTCTGTAGTTTTCGCCACTGCAGTGTATACACTCCTCTGTACAGGAACAAGCAAAGACATCAAGCTATTATCTGCTATCATCAGTTTGCCATAGCATCATGTATTCATGAGTCTGGTCACATATGTGCGCAGACAGACCATGAGATATGTTATGTGTAAAAAGGGATTAAATTACAACTCTATATCCATCTTCTGCAAGAGGACACAACAAAAGAAACACTGTACAAAAAAAACATAGTGTCATAACACCACCGCTTTGCATCAATACCTACATAATATGATATTTACAATGATATATTCCTTACATAAGGCTTTAACAATTTTGTACACACCAACGTATTGGTTTTTTACGGGTGCTTGAGGCCCAATGTCCTGCTTGTTTGCCAATGATCCCTGCACTTACAGCATCTGACTGCAAGTCAGCCATTGTGGAAACTTTTGAGGACATTTACAGGGCAATCCTGGTCCTCAAGTATTCATGCACTTCTTTTTTTTTCCAGCTACTCACTGATAATCTGGATTAGATGTCTTCAGCCAATCAGAAGACAGGAAGATATCATTTCATATGAGGGTGGAGAGGGTACGGACAACGTCAGTTAGTACCCAAACTACCCAGCAGTGGGCAACGCAGGGAAAGTTAGAAAACAAACATCAGGGTTGCCTGACCTTGTTTTAATACATGTGATGCAGTTTACAGGAAGTGCATGCCTCTGCATATCTGATATCAATGGAATCAGTTTTACCAGTGCAGCTGGATATATTACAGTGCTCCCAGCGGGTGTCAGCATCAGTGGTGTAGCACCAAGGTCCTCCGCTGTCTCCATCAGGGTTTCTGCAGAAGTTGGACTCTAGGTCTGCTAGGGGGTGGCTCTGGGGTGTGAGGCTGAGGAAAGACACATGCAGAAAAAGTAAATGACCACATCAAAAAACATGTAATATGATGTAAAATAAGATAAAATATGTGAATACTTACTTTGGCCTATGTGGGTATTTTGCTTCCCATCTCTGACACATCTTTCCTGTTTTTGTTTTGCTCTTCGTTCCTCTGTAATCTGTCCCTATTCCACTTACACACTCCAGGAGATATACTAGACAAGGCAAAACAGTGTTCATTTCATGTTTGAACAAGTTAAAAGTTCGATTGTTCTGTAAAATAATGTAGTGCATTGCTTGTCACTGCACAATAATGCAGTTATTTTTATTGATAAAATCAAAGTGAATAATTAATCTGATTTCACTGTTTTTTCATCTGCAAACTTTGAGCGACAGTGTTTAACTTGCAGACCCTCTCTGCTGTGTTTGCAGACACAGTCCAAACGCCACTGATCATGCAACACAAGCTAAACATTAACTGCAACACAAAGAAAAAAAAATCATGTGAAAGCTAAAAGAAAAAGACAAAGGACTCACCTTTTTTTTCATATAAAGCTGTGCTGCTTCTGCGCAGGATAGTCTCTGTTTTAGTGTTTGCTCCCGCTGTCCAACACTCCTGGTCCTTTTCAACATATAAGAAAGACCTGCAGAAGCCCAGCTATAATTACACTGGGATGCTGAACCTTACATGCAAAAGATGAACCATGCCAATGCAAACTTACCTGCATGTGAAAGATGTTTCCGTATCACATTTGGTGGCACATTCAGCCACAGTGTTTACTGAATACATTCGCTTTTGCAGTGACAGGATCCATGCCCCTTCAGTTTTGACATAGTCGTCCACCCCGGAACTACTAACTGAAACAAATCAATAATCAATTTAGAAAGACAAAGAACTTTTTGGAAATTAGAAGGTATCTAAAAGCTCAAATCTGTTCTTCATGTTTCCACGAATTAGTAAAGACCGCAACAAATGTTCAATGAAAAAAATGCCCCCTTAGTAAATATTTTATTATGTATTGTTTTTGAAAAAACTGGGTGGTGGTGTCTTCCGTCAAGAGGTGTTTTTAATGTTTTGGTCACCCTCAATCATTTATAAACATTAGAAAAGCTCCAGTATGACACTTACAGAATAGACCAGACACAATAAAGTTGTAATGATGAAAGTAACTTGTGGTCCAGCCTATTATGGTGTAACCTCTGTTAGAAGCAGCAACTTAACACAACAATCCATTACATGTTTTTTTTTTTTTTTTACAATGCTCTTTGGGGGAAAAAAAAAAAACACGACAAAACAAGTGATTAGAAGTTGAAACCTCTGTTATTTTAAGAAAGTTAATCAGCAATTTAGTTTTAGGCATCTGAGAAAATATAGCAATATAGTCAACACTGATATCCCAAAACACTGTTATGTAACAGTGTTTTGGGATATCAGTGTTGACCAATACTGCAACCCTGAACTATACACCCACAGGTAAATCTATAGCAAATACACAATGTGGTAAGAAACCAATAAAACTTTTTCATTTCCTGTTCTCATTCTGCAACTAATATAACTACTTAGTGTAATACAGAAAATACTGATTTTTTTTAACAAAAGCTGATTGAAATTAGATCTGTTGTACTGTACAGAAGTTGTATCACATGCATGTCTGTGGTCTGAAGTGCACCAGCCTGAAGATTGTGGACTTTGAATGGAGTTATTGTGCCGGGTGTTCAAGGCAGAAGAGAAATAGGGGAAAGTTGATGAAGAAAGGTAAACTGGAGGTTACGCTGTTGTTTGGCAGACTTGGGTAAAATGACAGAATCTGTGTCTATGAAGTAATTCAGTATGAAGAATTAGTAAGCAAAAACATCAGCAATTCATGCAAAGGATTTAAGAGACTTACACAAGACTAACACATACTCGCTTTCATGCCAAGAGTTGCAGTAAGTCAGTAGACTGATCTGACTTATGTGCCTAAGCTTGTGTGAAGCAACAGCATGTTAGCTTAGCAGAGTGGACTGGAAGCAGGTGCCCTTTGTTTAAAATAACAATGTCTACCAGCATATTTACAGTCCATTAATAAACACAATGAACATTTTAGTATTTTTATCCTAAATGGCTCTTACTTCACTCTGTGAAATTTTCCAAGTCTCCAAACTCTCTTAGCTGCAGGAAATTGCTAGTTTCAGACTGATGAACGTCACCTGTGTGCATGGAGGTGCGGTGATTGCCTCATTAGCATAACCAACGCCCCTTAAATGACCATATAAGGCGACGCGCACTGCTTTGCGTGTGTTTATTCATAAAAATATTTGGATTAGAAAACAATCACAGATAAATTCTGAAAAACTTCAAGTTTAAGGTGCATTATTAATATGTGAGGAGTTCAATGGAATGACAATCAGTTATGTAAACAGGGTGGTCAAAACACCACACCAACATCAGAAACAGATCTTATTATTATGCTCTACAGCACTTTTTATTCACACTACGACTTACAGAACAGTAACAGACTTATCACATTTCTGAGCAGAAGTTGTAGCAGAGCTTAGTATGACTTATCCACTCAGTATGAGGTCCACTGTGATTTGCCAGAGTTCCCCCTGTTCTAGTCTATATGTTAAACTAATCAAACATAGTCAGAGGCTCAAGTAGAAATGTGCACAACTGTGTCTTATGTGTAAAAGTTTTTGAACATTGTAGAACTCACAGTTCAAACCAGGGTACACCGTGTTTTATCCAGAGAAGGATGTGAAAATAGAAAACCTTTCTTATAACAAACAAGTTAAGTTTTCACACTTAATGCCAATACCACTCGCACATCCTGCACATGCAGGAGGTCCAATAAAATGCAGTAGAGGGTGTAGGAACTGGAAACTGGGAACACAGAGGAGATGTCTGGACACATAAAGCTTGAGCTTGAGCTCTAGGAAACTGGATTGATTCTGTTGTTTTGCTTTGCAGGCTGTTATCAGGAGTAGACACACCAGCATCTGGTACAAACCCCTGTTGGTCTGTTAACATCATCAGTCTTTAAACTTACAGAATTTTAAACTGAATTTTGCCTGCGAGTTAACTTAGTACACTGTTTACCAGACCATTGTACCATGTACATACAAAATTATCTGCAAACAGCTTTGAATGATAACCTAAGCCTGCATTGATCATATTTTTATGTCGGAATGAGGAAAAGACATTCAGGATCCTTAAGATGTGACATATAATGCACCTTAAAGTCTGATTTTAGCGATAGATTTACAATAAATTGATTACTGATGATGGCTGTCCCGACTGTTTTCACCCTGTACTGTCAGACTGTCGTGTGTGTGTGTGTGTGTGTGTGTGTGTGTGTGTGTGTTTGATGTTTTAAGAATTTTTTTTTTGTCTGTAGCAAAGAGAACAAAATTTTATTTATAGTACATGCAGGGCTGCCTCCTAACATCCCCTGACATGATTTAATAATCAAAAAAAGCATGAAAGATTTTTCAAACTAAGACAAATTCATGTTATATTTCATTTTTTAAAGATGCATTCATCATTCAAAGATGATATTGTGTCTTACCGGTGCAGATCAGGGCTCCCAGGAGGAAAACTGCTTTAAACAGGTCCATGTCGAGGCCCCTACACTAGCAGCTCATAGTCAGCTAACTCACAGAGGCACCTCTTGGTATACTATTTGGCTCCTTTTAGCACATCAGGGAGACAAATGGAACAACTCAATCATTAGTCAATCATTGGCCCGACAAGGACAGCAAAAAAGCAAAAGGTCAAAATCCTTGTTTATAGGAGATTTTGGAACACTAGGTGATTATTACTGCCTTCTGTAGTTTCCATTATGTGTTCATTATTCATATTCATATTCATATTCATTGATGAAGCATTTCAAGTGGAAAGCAGGAAGAGAAGCTGAAGGTGTTATGGACGCACTGATGTCTTCTACTGGTATTCTGGTGTTTTTCTGCAGTAAATTTAAGACACTGTTTATTCCACTGGGCAATACTATGTTATTTCAATCAAATGAGATCAATATATAGAGTTAATCTTCAGCTAAAAGAGATCACTGCCCTCAACTGCAAACATCTGATTACAAAATGACCTACTTTAGACTTTTTGATCAGTAGAAGTTACTGTTCACTTCTAATTAACTGTGCCACTGTATTTGCAAAAAATAAAAAAAGTCAACTACTATCATAAGATAGAGTTTCTTACATCCTGCATCCTCCTCAAAAATGTAATTAATGGCTCTATTGCCTTTTTTCAATTTAATTACAACATAATTTGTAGAAGTACACAGCCCCACGACTCAACTAAAAGTAACTACTGCAGAAATTACACAAATGAAAGCAGTGATTACTAAAAGTACCCCACAAATAAAATATTGTATTTGAAAAAATTGTCCATATAACAAATGCGCAAGAAAAAACTTGTAAAAAATGTATAGTCTTTGTTACTAAAGAGACTTGGTGTGCAACAAAAACTGAAGCTGGTAAAGTTTATGCACTGGCACGTGGTAAATTCATAATCATAACTTATTAGTTAATTGTGCTCTGTATTGAGAGTCTATCTCAGAAGTGTTTCAGGGTTCAGGGTTTTTCTATGTGACAGGTTTGAATTACGCTGGATGAAGTTTGCAAGCAACAGACAGACAGTCACTACAGTAAAAAAAAGTCTTGTAATGTTTTTCAACAATGATCATGGGGTGAAGTTTCGAATTGTGAAGTATTAAAATGTGTCCCTGATTAGGGATAAATGGTAAAACTATATCTGTCTGTAAATCACATCTAACTGAATGTTCTGTCTGTTTCATTTGTCTCCTGTGTTTTCTGTTGCTTCCATTTTAAATTAACCACAGTTCCCCCATGTTGACTTCCCTGAACTGAATCTGACAACATGTGTAATGCTTGGTAATGGCCTGCAGATGATGCTATTGATCACCAACGTTGAGGAGTTACATCCTCCACTCTTCATCACTTCTCCAACTTCACCTGCATTAAAAATGCACAGGTGGATCTTACTGAAGTCAATAAGGACGTCCCAAGAATCAGATGTAAAATGCAACTATTGACGATGACATCAACAGTTACAATAAACAGTTCAGTGCTAGTGGTCGATTCATGCTCAGCAGGGCACAGCAACGAACGACAATCAACCTGCAAGATAAGATTTGAGCATTTAAGCTGGGGCGAGTGGTTTAAGAGATTCAGGAGTGTATTTACAACTTTCAATGTTCTAATACTGTGCGAGCGTGTTTTATATTCACACTTGTTCTGCCTTCTTGAAAAGGTCACATACTAATAATGTATCTATTCAAACAGAAAACCATGATGTGATTTGCGATAGAAACTGAAAGAAAAAGACAACAATTTGTGTATGACAGAGTTCGGCATTGGCTTAGTTTATTTTAAAACAGCATTAGTAGTCCTTTATGAGAGATGAAATGATACAACCCCAAAATTCAAAAGCTCAGAGGATTTATGGAGGCAGTAGCTAGTACCAGAGATACTTCAAAAAGAGCTTTTCATATTTTCACATTTTATTCATTACAGGCAGTGCTGGTGCTTTGCTTCATTTGAGTATGTTTTAATTAAAATAATTTAGTGTAAAAAACCAATCATTGTGTGTGGCATTATGTCAGTGCACACCAAACATGACCTGCAGATGTTTCCAGAAAGACTTTGCCATCCCCACAAACAGTATGTGTAACTATCCCAATTTGGCTTCTCCAGATGCAGATTTAACAATCAGTTGTACATCTGAGGTGCATAAAGTAAACAAACTTAATACTATTAGTAGTATTTGCCAAGAAAAATATTTCATTACCAGTAGAAGTAGTACTAAAGTACACAATCTAAATGTTACTTAAGTACAAAAGTAAAAGTACTCCCCTGAGAAAACAGTATATTTTAAACTGCTTTTAATTTTAAAGGTTTAATCCAGATTAGTTTGACAAACTGTCACAGGTGAAAGAGGTAAAATGTGTGTACCAACAGACTGTAGAACCAGAGCAGCAGTCAGTAAAGGTGGGTGGGATTTTAACCATCTTACCAAGTGACAGAGGTTAATCCATAAATGATACATCAGCATTTTATTAGTTACACATACAATACAATAAGTTTTATAAGAATCTAAAACAGTAACTAGTAACTAATGCTGTAAAATAAAAGTAGTGGAGTATAATCACCTACTTACCACCATGTCTACACTGTCTGCACTCTAAAGATACCTATGCATCATATAAGCTCTACAACCACTTTTGCTTTGATCATTTTCCACTTTTGAATCTAAATCTCATCATCTGTGGATTTGGGTGATGCAGTGGCTTTTCCTCTTGTGCCTTTGTAAAGTTGACATATTTGTTTTTTAGTGGCATGTTGGCTGAACAATAATGACTTTAAAGATTCTCTGAAGTTGCTTTTGCCACAAGCAGGTCAAAAAATGTATTTTTTACAATGTCACCTGCAAAATTTATGACATACTAGTCAAGCTTGGCTGCACTTAGTGATCAGTTAGCAAAACTAACCATTGTAAGATTTTAGTTTACAGCCTTCAGAAGGATTAGTCCATAGTCGTGTTTGTGAGTCTGCAGTCAGTCTTTATATATGTATTGTTTATATTTCACAGACATCTACAGTGATAATTCCATGTATATTTGCAACATTTTACAGGTGATAAAAGGTTATAGTAAGAGCGTTTTTTATATTTCATTTTTCATTTTATATTTCATTCATTTAATCATTTTGCCTGTAGTACATATAACCTAAAAATGGAAAAATATCTTTAAGCTGGTGCTTCATAATTACTTAGAGTATCTGTTGTTGAATCCACTGAATAGAATTCTCTTCATCTTTTCATCTTAAACAACCTTTCAAATGCGTTTCCTTGTCCCTTTTCTAATCAAAAGCTATGAGATATAGTAACATGTCTTATTGTTTCAGCTGAGTGTGTCAGTCTTGTGCTGTACTCCTGCAAACTGAAGGTCAGTCTCCTTCACAAAGTGGAACCACAGCAGCGCTTCACACAGAGATGGCGAGTGAGACGTACGCGTTCTGTGGCGACCAAGGTTCACTGCTCAATCAATATCCCACTGTCAGACCTCAATTTAGAAATGTTCCTCTGTCCTTAAAAGGGGAAGAATGGCTTCTTTCTGTGGCTGTATCACTCAGGGTTTCATGTCACCAAACATAAATAATAAAGAAATATTTTAATTCATTTGAGCACAACATACATTATGTAGCATTGGACTTCTGAATATATTTTTGTGTTTAAACATGGTTTCTCTTTCTGTTGTCATGTTCTGTTGCTTCTGGCTTGATTTGTGTAATTATTCCCCCATTTTGGTCAGAATTCCCTTGAAAATCGATTTCGATTTTCTGCAATGTCTTTTTTAAAGAAAGGTCAAACAAAATCTCAACATCCACTCAGTATTATTAGTTATACAGACAACAGATGGACAAGATTAACTGGTGACCACAGATAAATATGGCTTTCTATTAGGTTTTATTATAAGTTTTATTCAGTAGATAATTGAAGAATATTTTAAAGCTTGTTTTCTGCTTATTTCTGCACACAGATTGCTTAACACCTATTTTCTTTAAGTTTTACTTGAAAGCTGTAAATTAATGTATGTTGTGGAAAACAACTAAATTATATCTGTTGAAAGTGGAAACAAAGCAAAAGCCTAATATTTTACTGAAATTACAACAATAAAAGCTCAAAAATAACGCCATCAAAATCCCTCAGCAATCTCAATTCACCTGGGGGCAGTGAAGTGAGCTGTGAACAAAACTTTAACATTCAGCATACATATTGCAACATCATTTATTTATAGTCATATTTTTTGATTTATGAATATCTTCTCTCATTGAGGTGTTTTTGGTCTCAATTTCCTGAGGGAAGTATTTGATCCTTTGGTTGCTAGATGCACCAGCGAGTTGCTAACATGCCATTTATTCTAGAAGTATGTAGCGTACAGTAGGACAGCTGATTGATGCTGCAGGGAACTTGATGAAAGCTGTGAGAGAACCAAAACCGTTAGGCTGTTGTTGTCTTACAGGAAATCAGGAAATGAAAACCAAAATTACAGCAGCAGTTATGCAGCCAATGCTGGATCCCCAACTTTTAAAAAGAACTTTAACACCATGCACCAACTCTCTAACATATTTGTGTGTATTTTTTTAGTATCCCTAAGTAATGTGTCTTGTGTTGCATGCAAAAGGCATTTATATATTTCCTCTGTCACATCCTCATTTGCTTTAGTTTTACTTACGTTTCAAATAAATACTGAAAACACAATGCTAATACTAATATTAATATTTTAACATGTGCTGAACCAGGAACAACAATTTTCACCACCAGGCCTCATAATAAATTTGAGTTTTTCTTCAGACCAACAATATAATGCCCAAAATATATCATGGTCATTTTGTATTATGGACAAGAAAAAACTCATTTATTGCTTCTTCAAAATGTCATCCTTTTGTGTGTTTTCAATTACAGCCTCATTGGACAGAAGGTCCTGACAGATGGACGCAGAATGATGGTACATTAGAGCAGACTATCGGAAACTGTGCAACAGTTTTTCTTTAGACATTGTTCCTTAAATTGAATGCATTTTTCCTTTGATTAAAGCATTGCTTAAGTGACTTGCCCTTGACTGGATCATTGTACGGCACAGTGGTTTTGAAGGATGTGTGATTAAACACACAGCTCTAAAACGACACACAGTACAGGTATTTTATCCTCTGTGTGCCCATGAATTTTGCAACTGTTGCACATGGATGTGAAAAATAGAGCGAAAATGTGCTTTCGACCCTGCACATCCCACATCTGGTTCATGTCTCCGCTGCTTTATCTGCGGGATGAAAAGTAAACTGAATAGATAAAAAATGCTAAACAGGTTAACATCATTGTGTCCGAGCCTTGTCATTATTAAATAAGAGTGGCACCCCTCAGTGCTCTTGACTGAAAGTGAAAATATTTCCTTTTCGGGTGAGTGGTTGTTATAGAAACCTTTTCTGACGTCCAAGCTGGAGGTTGTCTGTCTTGGAAGCTGTTTCCGAGAAGCAAAATATTTAGTTTTACTGCTTTAGGAAACTGCTGCAAAGAGAGCAATACATACAAAATTTGCTAAATTACAGCTGAAAATTTATTTTCCAGGATGGAAGATAAGTTGCTGCTATACCAACTGAGGCCGTTACCGCATACATTCTACCATTTGAGCTAATCCCATATCTAGAGTCAACCATTAATGTCATGTCTTTCAATAGTGGGAAAAAAACAGGTGAAAACACGCAAAAGTAGTGATAGCAACCTAAAAGCAGGACATATCGGACCTTCATCATTAAACAGATTACACTGAGATTAGTTTTTATAAAAAGAGTTGGTTTTCACTGGAAATCAGAAGTTTGGACACGCTTTCTCATGCAGTTGTTTTGATTTTTATTATTTTCAACAGTCTACGTTAATACTTTAAACATTGAGGCATTTTATTATATTTTAGATACATTCAGATACATTTAGATTTGGCACACTAATCTCATCAGACTCATGAGGTCCTTTATTACTTTAGGTAATTAAGGTCAGTCAGTCTGAAAACTGTCCTTTGGTCTGATGAGTCCAAATGTTGTTGGTTCAGTTGATGGTCTGCGTAGATGGACCATCATTGTTTCCAAACAGGACAATTACCCCAAATGCATGTCTTGGTTATTTCAGAGCTACTTGTCCAAGAAGGACAGTGGTGAAGTTCTCCATCAGATGTCCTGGCCTCCACAATCACCCTGTCTAAATCCAGCTGAGATGGTTTGAAATGAGTTGGGCCGGAGAATGAAAGATTAGCACAAAGTGCTGAACACCTCTGTGAGGCTGAATGAGAGAGTGCCAGGAGTGTGAGTTGGCTACTTTGAAGAATCAAAAATATAAACCATTGTTAACCACATTTTTGTTAACTACATGCTCTATCATCTTCCATAGTTTAGATGTTTTCTGTATTATTATGTGCTGTGTTGGAACTAATAATAGAAAAACCACCGAAGGAGAAGATTTGTCCAAATCTTTCACTGGCAGTTTTTGTACACTAGGACATTTGTTGTGATTACAGTAACAATCACATTAACATTGTGGGACAGACATTGGTAAAACACGTCTCACTGTGAAATCTGACATTGGTCTTCTGTGGTAAAGTGTGATTTTTCCCAACCTCATCCAAGTTTATCACACTATAACGACTTCAACCCACCTGTTGTTTGATCATTAGGCCATAATGGCAGGTACTCTACCAATTAGATTCAAATAGAAATTATCATGTTTTTTTTTAAAGACAAGCAGAGTTTACAGCATCGAACTGATCAGAAATACAGTCTAGATATTAATATTATATTATTACATTATATTAATGACTAATGTAGCTGGAAACAGTTGTTTTTTTTACATCAATATACAGAGACCTATAATATTATAGGTCCTATAAATATTAGTACTGTCTTCTAATAACACGTTATGTTCGCTAATAGACATTTATTAATTTAGAATCATTCAATCATTCAAAAACCCTTTTATAATGATAGTAACACAGCTAAAGACAAAGTTAAACAGATAAGTTGATATCTCTTCTGGGTATATTATAATATAAAAGAGAAAAGAAAATGTATGAAGTCTAAAATCCTACAAAAATATTTTTTGGATATAGGGCACACAGGGTATAATGTTATTTCTGCAGCTGTTCATAAAGTAGTGAATACACTGGCCTAAAAAATCGTATGTAAAGCTAAATCACTGGACAGAAAAACACATAAAACATGCAAAAGCTGAACTAAAATAACTTTTAAATTTTATATAAGAAACCAGCTGTGGTCTGATTAGTCAATTCCAGACAGGACGCTGTTTATAAGTTCTGTTGCAGCATATTGTATTTTGCTGTTTACATGAGTATCTAGTGATCAGTCTGTTGTATGCGGGTATTTATTAACAATTGTCAGATTCACATTCCATAACACTGCAAGTTGTTGCAAAACTTATAACTTACCACTAATAAACTCAAGAGGCCGCCAAAGAGAATCTTTTAAGATTACAGGAAGAATCAGAAATTTTTAAGAAATTAGTCCCTAAAGTCCCTAATGAGTCCCTAAAGTTTAACAGTGCAACACAATTGTGTGGTGTGTTATTACACACTAGGAGAAATACTTTTGTGTATTTAATAATTGTTTTCTTCTGAAACCTGTCATAATAAACTATTCTACACTGTGACAACACCAAGTACTGTTCAAAATAAAATATAAAAGTCAAAAGCGTAAACGGTTTTATTCAGCTACGTAAACTCTTGCTTCTGGAAGAACACAATGCATCTCCATATAGAAGAGAACATATCCTGTGCTGCACAAGTATGCACACATGCACACACAGAGTCCAATGTACTGAGTCCAGCTGTCTCTGTCTCTGCCATTACTGTAAGAGAATACCCTCGGCCAGTGCTCTGACCCACTCCATCAATCTCTCTGTGTTTGACAGAAACTATGTCCACCTGTTCTCCCACAGTCCACACGCAGACACTTAGAGGCTGAACCTCGACGTGCGACTTCAGGCTTCAGGTTTGGGTTGATGGAGACAGAATGGTCATTTCGCTGTGTTCGGTTTCACATGGTACAAAACTGTCATGCGTTATATGAAAAAAACATCAACTGAACATAAACTTCATTTATTTGTGTACATTATTTATGAACTTATTTATGTTTTTAGAGTTTGTAGATGCAGCTATAATGTTTAATCAAGATTGTAAGATAATCAGTATCGTATAAAATGAATGATGTCAGGCACAAATCAACAAATACCAACTTTGCAGCAACTCTAAAATAAGTCGTGTATAAGCTTGGTGACAGTGCATTGTAGATATTTTTATAAATACGTTCAAACAAGAGAATGTACATTGTATTCAAAAGTAACAAAATGTCAAAATTTAATCAAACATTTGTGAAAATTCATAATAATGTTCACTTACATTATGTAATGTGGAGGCAATTTGAGCAGGAGCATGTCTAGAAATGTTTTAATGGGGTGGCATAATCAGGAAATATGTTAGGGGGCCTTAAACTTAAATATAAAACATTTTCTGTTAGAAACTGTGTTAGAATATAACAAAATGATTATTTAATGTAAAAATTATATAAAAAACCTTTATACATTGTGAAATAATAACAAATAACTACTACTATCTTTAACTTTTAAAAATCGGATAGAGGCAGCCATGGGTCAGCGATAGAGTGGACACCCAACAATTCTAGAGTTGCTGGGTGTCAAAGTTTGCCCAGACAGGACACTTAACCCCCAAGCTGACCCCCAAACCCAGTCACTGAGGTGGCTGAAGCCAGTGCACACTAGGCACCCATCACGACCCTGGTGCAAAAAACTGTAAATCCATTGTGGTGACACTGAACCAGAGATAAGCCAAAAAGAAATCTGATATCTGCAAATGGCCTTAAACAAATACTAATAAACAACTGGGGAGGTGTAAAAATAAAATCGTAATAAAATTAAGAATAAATAAATAATATTTTTAGCTGTTTAGTCTCCACTGACTCCTGAGGGGAATATCTGGCTCCACTATGAGATGAGATGAGATGAGTTAAAAGATGCTGAAAATAATTTAAAAAAATTATAAATATCAAATAACCATGACAGTGAAAGTCTTCAAAGTCAACTAGAGGAGTACAGGACTATATTAACCCACATACATGTTCACGACGGTACCTGATGGCGCCCACTGAGGGAGGGTGCACCTCAAACCAGTGGCTACACATCATTGAAAGTGGCTGAAAACAAAGGAGATTTTTTTGTAAGTTACCACACACTGACACAGTGCTGAACAGATTCACATATTATCATGATTAAATAAGTTTCTATTCAGAATATTTGGCTCTATTTGCATTTTGTAGCAGACTTAATAAAACTACTGAATAAAACGGACCTTTAGTGCTATATATTTAGATCTCACACAGCCTTGGAGGTCTTCACTGAGCTCTGAGTGTTCCTCAACTGTTGCATGGTTTTAAGACAGAAGGTATCAGGTTACTGTGCTCAGGCTCTCAGTTTGTTGTTTCATGGCAGAGAGGTGCCATTCAAATGATCTTAACTCCACTATAGTGAGAAATGCTTTGCACATTAAGAAACGATGCCAGAAAAACCCTCACGAGTGTTTCCTGCAATATCAGCACAAAATCTTTTAGTTGAAGCTGACTGAACTGAATGAAACGCTGTTACTTCTCACCCACACTGCATGATGATGGCGCGCTCAGCTTAACAGGCACGGACAGTACTTTCAGTGAAGCAGGAGCACATTGACAGTTCAACAGCGCAGACTTCAATGCTAAAACAATAGCTTTTGGAATAATGAGATTTCTTGAGAGATTCAGTTTAGAGCTTGTTAATGCTGAAACGTCCTGTTTTGGAATAAACAGTTTATTTATAAGTTAGATTTATGTACTGTAGACACAAGGCTGAATAATTCTGGTAGAGTCTTACTCTTGTATTGGTTTTGACATGCGAGGCATTAGATCATAGTAGCAGATGTAAAATAAACACTAACGATGCCTCTGTTTTATTCAATGTTAGACTAATCAATGACGATGATCCAGGGTGCACAGCACTAGGACACAAACTCAGCAGCTAAATGTAGCCATCATTTTATTATTTCAGCAGTGGCTGGCATTTTTCTGCTGTGATGAGAATGCATAAATTAATGTTTTAATTTACCAAAAATCAAGAAATCAGTTGTTACATTGTCTAGTTTTCATAAACTGAAGGCAGCGCTGCAGCACAGAGGCTTGAATGTAATTGGTTCACATTAAAAGCTGTGCAATATTTAGGCCTACCTGTGTTTTGTAATTAAAAAAATGTTGGTGCCCAAACTGCAGGGGTAAATGTGACTGTATGAGCCTTGTAATAAACAGCAAATTGTCCAGGTTGTGGATACACTCGGGTCCCTGGTTCTGGATCAGCAGGTAATGACATAGTAAAAGGCTCCAGCTCGACCAAATTTAAGTTGGACAAGGTGAATCTGGTGATTATTCCTAAGTGTTTGAATTAATAAGGTGCTTTTTCCTCACTCTTTCACTGCGTGAACACTCTAGTGCAGCAGTTTAAAGTCTTGGTGGGTATCTCAAAATCTTTGTTTCAATTGATTAACTCTACCAAAAACCTACAAATAGTAAATGTAGAGTCCTTTAATTGCTAAAGCAAATATTGCTTTCAGCTTGTGGGGTTTTGCAGAGTTTAAACCAATGATCCTCTGATCTCTACCCTTCAGACTACTGGTTTCCCTGTCCAAGTTAGAAAATTCTCCTTACAAAAGAGACCAAATCCTTTTAAACTAGACTTTTTTTTCTTTTCACTCTGGCCATAGATCACCTGTCCAACCAGATTTGCACGTCTTCACACCTCACCAATCACTCTTCATCCCCTCGTCTTTCCCTCCTTTCCTCTGCTACTATTCTCTACCTGTGAGAGTCTTTAGCTCCATTAAGAAAACACACACACCCTGAGGCCCAGTGGTGCTTCCTAATGCCTGTGTGGGACTCAAGCAGGAAATGGGGTGGTGTTGAGGTTATGGAGGAAAGGGGGTTCAAGGTGAATCGCCTCTCAGGTTACCTGTTCAGGTAAGTCAGTGTTTGTTTAGTGTTACCTCCCAGTAGTCTGAGGTCTAAGCTGAGACATGGAGAACTCTGTGTTCAAGTGTGTGTGTGTGTGTGTGATTTGAGTTTGTGAGGTGCTGTTGACATTTAAAAGAGGTGATACTTAATCCGACTATTGTAAAAGACAGATCCTCTCTCTCACATACACACATTTGTACATCTGTCTTCATGAGGAGACTGAGTAGACATCCCCTAAGTCCCTTAAACTGAGTCTTTAACAGAAACCTATAAAGAAAGTCAGGATTGGCCAAAGTGTTCTCATTCCTCGTTCTCACAAAGATAGAAGAAATACACACACAGCCCAGAAAATAACCTGGCAGTAGGGGTGAGTGCAGCAGGCGTATGCCTTCTTAAAAAACAGTACTCTCTTACTTCAGCACTAATGAGATCCATACAGATTTTTGTTACAGATTATAAAAGCTCATTGACCTTATTTTATGCAGATGCTGAGAAGTTTAGCTAGCATTCACTGGTTGATGCTTTTTGTTATGTGTGAAAATAAGTGCTCCTTCTTATAATTCAGTTTTTCTGTGTAAAAACATAATAAAAATTATCTGATCGCAGCAGGTCTCTGTATTAGTAAAATACGACCTCAGACAAACAACAACACATATAACTTTTTTCACTATGCCATCATTTATTTAACAAAAATTAAGCCAAAAAGAAAAAAATGCACGTGGCCCATACTAAGTATGATTCAGTAGCTTTTAGCTCCTCCTTTAGAAGCAAAAAGTAGACATAATTGTTTGATTGATGACTTTATGGTGACAGTCTCTCAAATTGTGGCTCACTTCGTTAAGGTTCCGCTTATGCACAGCTCTCTTAAGGTCCAACTACAGCATTTTAATTGGGTTGGAGTCTGGACTTAGACTATTCTATTCCAAAGTCTTGATTATTTTATTTTCAAGCCAATCTGATGCAGATTTACTGGGGAGCTTCGGATCAGTGTCCTGTCATGTAACTCAATTTTGAGCAAGCTTTAGCTGTTGAACAGATGGATCACTTAAGGACCATATGTTCTAACTGAAGTGAATAAAAGCAGGTGATAGGTACAGTCAAAAGTTGTAATACTTCAAAATTAGTGGCATGTTATCTCAAGATGACGTGTTTCAGTATTTAGCACAGGAGTAGTGACAGCTATAGCCCAAGCTTGTTTCTCTTACTGTATGTATCACATACATTTGAGTTCTGACTCTTCAGAGCAAACAGTTCTGATTTTTCAAGTACCTCGTAAACTAGGAAACCATTTCCAACCCATAGAGTTATTTTTACAACACGCACAGAAATTCTGCAGGTATTTCCTGAATCCTCATAGACTCTTCTAGGCGTTCAGATTAAAAAACGATCCAGTTCGGTCCTGTTAAAATACCATTTTAGTCCGTTACTCAAGGATGACAATCTTGCTGGCATTGATCAAAAGCTGAGTGTAGAGTTTATCGCCTTTTTAATGGGAAAAATAATAATTTAATGAAAATACTGGCTGCAGAAAATTATAGATACTAACTAAAAGACAAATGTAAATGTCAATAAAAAACATTTTGGGATCTTAGCGAAAGGTGTTCTAAGGTGTACCAGACCAAAATTTATATATTAACACATTTTACCACTGTTTACTAATGTAACCCTGATAAATGATTGTAGTGTGACTAACAGTACTCAATGAAAAGAGAGATTCTGAGCCAGGAGAAGGAGGAAATCACTCTCTGTGTATAAATGCATGTGCACAAATGCTTTGCACATACCTTACACATACAAGCATCTGCACATAATTAATAATGTGATTTAAAGAGTATTAAAGCATTTCTGACACTGCAGCTCATCTTCTTGAACACTTCTGATGCACTCAGAAGATCAGGAAAGATAATCACCACAGTACTTCACATTTTTTCGTGATTATCCTTCACAGTAGGTTTTAAGACTGTGAAATGAAACTAATGTGGAGAATATGCGGAATTTGTGAATCTGTTAGAGTTTCCACTTCTTCTTCTGTTGAAATCAATGGACATCAAGCATGTGTGAGGTAAACAAACCTCAATAAAAGTCCATCGGTAGAGACCCAGGATTTGTTTTACCCCATGGCTGACAGTTCTGGCAGTGAATAACTGGATAACAAGAGTCTCAGCTGTGTTTCTCCCTACACTTAAACACACACACTCATATTGGGTTGGCTTGTTTTGGTTTCCATTCTAATAATTTTTTAAATGTGCTTGTCACTGAGTTTGTTGATGCAAGTTTTGACCCAAAATGTTTGTGCTGTCATCTGATGTGAGACTGAAAAAGACAAACTGAATGTCAATGACATTTGGTTATATTTCTCTGTAATTGCATTCCAACATGCACGCAATCAAAACATATAAATGCTGGTGTTGGACTCATATATTGAAGGCTGGTATTCTGAATTAAAGCTGCAGGTGCTGGCAGTGCCTAGTCTCATAAAAATTGCATTCCTACACAACTAAGCTGCAATCATGAGGAACATAACTGCAACTAGATTTAGTTTTCTATTAATATGTTCACAGTTAATATCAGTTCTTGCAGTTCAACATCCAGATATGTGACTCCAACTTTATTAATGTGTTTTATAGTTGGGTGCAGGCAGGTTAGAGTCAGGAAAAGATAGAGGGCTGGGTATCGACAGATCACTTCTCACACAACGTCTGCATAAAAATTTAAACACAAACATTATCTGTCTCTATACATTCTTCATAAAGGCATCCAGCTTAGCAATACCCTTTGATCTATCTGCCTGTGGTAATAAAATTCATTTAAACATAAAAGTGCTGTACAACTTAAATACTTTAGCAGGTGTATTTCTGTATAATACTTTATACTTTCATACAAAACAAAATACTCATCACTGAATAGGTTGGAGGGCCTCAGTTTTGTGTGAAAACTCTTGTATTGCCCAACAACCTTGAGTATTCTAGATTGATTCATAGTAAAATTACAAATAACCTGTCTATGCATTTGATTTTTACATTTTCCAAATTAAATTCCTGTTTGAACTCAATATATAAGAGTTCAGTAGCTGACACATCTTTAGATGACACACCAAGTTGCTGGGGAATGTCTTATAATGGCGTATGTTACTACATTGATGTCTCCTAAATGTGTTTTTCCCCCAATATTCATCATTGTTGAACTCAAACACTCAGATTTGCTGCTGCATTGCAGGCACCAACACTTTTAAGTTGCATCAACTTTTTCAACTAATTGAATAATCAGTCATTGATACATTACTGATGAATTGAAATTAAATCTAACTTTCCATGTTTTTTGTCATGACAAGGTCTAGTTAAGTTAAAGCTTCCAAATTGTCTGGTTCATACTGGAGAAGGATTAAAATCGCATTTAAAGGAAACCAACTCTCATGGAAGAGAGGAGGTAAACTCCATCGGCTTCCAGATTTGAAGAGAGATTGAGTTCATCTGTAAGGTGTTTTCTCTTTGACCAATCACCATCTTCTTTCATTAGTCACATGATTGTATAAAGTTGCTTCAGATGCAGGTGTCTAAACTAAACCATGAGTATGAGCAAACATCGCTAAAGTGGATTACTCCCTGGCTTCATGATGATTGTTTTATTACTTAGACAATTAGAAACACAGCTTTGCTGTTGTGATTATTAAAGTTGTCACAGTGTAAATAGCCGTTACTGTTTCTTTCACTGTTCCCTCTGTGTCATCCCATCCTTCTCCTTCTTCTGTGAATACTTAGCAACAAAACATCCATCCGCCCTTCCCTATTTTGTTTTTATCTTTTTTGTCACAGGTACTGTAGCAAACTGTGGTAGAAATGTCGGGAATGTGACAGAACAGAGCAGGAGGATTCACTCTGCATTGTTAAAGGGCTGTTCCGCTCTGTCTCTCCTGTGAAGATATGTCAAGGGAGGAGAAACCCGATAGCCTCACTTAGCTCTGATCTGCTCCAACTACAGAGATCATAGACTTGAGGGATGGAGTAGCAGAGGTACACACTAAAGAGGTACCTTAAAGAGATGTTGAACATTTTATGTTGTCATGTTAAGATGAAATGAGTGTCATGCACATACCAGACTTACTGCGAGACAAAGTAGACTAAATAAACTGTAAATTGTTTTCTCTATTAGAATTATCATCAGTCGATCTAGTGAGATATTTTCTTTATCTTTCACACTATTGCACAATTTCATACTGTGTTATGTTTGCTCATTGATTTTAACCAGTAAACAAACATATAGCCCTGACATTAATACTTTTCATTTCTATACTTGGTTCATCTAACATATAATTTTGTTTTTATCCCTTAATGACCAGTGAGCTCCAGAACAATTTTGTGATAAGCGAAATTTGATGTTCTGATTTCCTTTTCGCCAAAGGCTACACAGAAGAGACCACACAACAAGCCTGAACTTGTTGTGTTGGGCCACTGGTTGTAGAGGACACCTCCTGCTGCTGATGGAGACACAGTTGATGAAACTGATGAGACTAATTCATTTTGTGGCATGAACAAATAAATAGGATATAAAAGCTAAAACATAGAAGCTACAGAACTCTTCATATAGAATTAGTTAATAAAATAATAAATAAATAACTTAAACCTTTCCAGATTATCCAAAGAGCAGCACTGCGGCTCATTATTTATTAACCAAAAAGGATGTGTTCATATCTCAATGTCTGGTGGATACTGCACCACACAGCACATTGATTGAATTAGGCTAAACTATCTAAGCAGCCTCACTCTAATTTTAAAGACACTACTGAAAACTGAATAACTGTTCTGCAACTTCTTATGCACTGACAAATATATTCTTCTCTATCTAACAACATTTCCTCATGTGGAGCTTTGTCTTCTCTTTGACTTGGCTGTTGGAGGTGCATACATTGACACATTGCCCACATACAGTACGCACCACTACACATGATGACATCTTTATAGAGTAATAACAGAGAGAAGAGGAGCTGGATGTTTGTTGTATTTGACTAAAAACATGAAAAACATTAACCGCTTTGCAAGAACAGTGTCTTTTAAAACATACCAAACAAAAACCCTTAACTTAGCTCTGAAAATATCATCAAATAGTACTGACAACGCAAAAGTACTGTGGAATGATACATTATTATAACTGCGAGAAATATAAGTGAGTTTATGATGAGATTTTCAATAATCTGTAACAGTTAATAGGAGGTAAAATAAAAATAAAATCTACAGAACAATGGAGCGAGTGGAAAGAATTTAATAAAACAACTCTATAAAGGTTTACATACTCTGCAGTTGTCTCTTCACTTTCTTATAGTACCATGTATTTAAAATATGAAAGGAATCTTTATCTCCATGGTTCACCTCCATAAATTAATCTCAGAAGGCACACATAGGAACGCGCAGCCAAACAAACAAACAAACTGCCAACCAGATTTCTAAAGAGGCAGGTGGAGAAAAGCCCTTGAGTGACTGCAAAATACCTGTAGCAAGATTTGGTTGCAAAAGACACTGAGGTTTCACTTTGCACAGTAGGAAACATACTAAATACTGTTTTATACCAGAATTCACTATTGACCCAAACGTCTGGTTGGCCCCATTATGTCCAAAATCAAAAACAAACCACAGAAGTATTAGGATGTTGTAGTGTGGAGTTCTGTGAAATGTAACAGGCCTAAGCATCAGCGATATGTCTGGAGGAAGAAGAGGAAGAATGAAGAATACTCTACATTGAAAAGGACAATGAAGCCAACAATGAAGCATGGTGGTGGCACAGTGATGCTCTGGAGCTGCTTTGCTTCCTCTGGCACTAGAAGCCTGTAGGCAAGAAAGACAAGGCAAGCTGAAGGCAAGATGGATGAAATCAAGTATCTGGGCATCCTAGCTCCACCACAGCTTGGTTGCCGCCATTCTAGAGTAGCCGTCACAGTCACCTCACTAGATCACCGTGAAAAAAACTCTGAGATTTGCAGAATTTGTGGCATCCAAACCCAATAATTTTAGTGAACTAGAGGCTATTGCCCATGAGGAATGGGCTAAGACTCCTCAGGAACGCAGACAGAAGATGGTGTCTGGCTATGCATCACATTAGCAGCATGTCATAGTAGCAGAGGGGTGCTCTACTAAGTACTAAAAATGCTTGTAATGAAGGGGTAAGTAATTTTGAGACTGTAGTGGTTACTCGTAGTTGCATTTTGTGTTGAATTTGAAGGAAACACTAGTAACACTAGTTGTGCCGAGCTTATAAAATTGTACTTATTTGATTTGTTCATTGCAAAAAGCTGATAGTTTATAAACTTGAGGTAAAGTATTTAATTTGTTGCAAATGCTAAAAATGACAATTAAGTAGTATCAGAAATTCTTCAGTCTTAATATTATTACATTGAGCTACCTCTTCCCCTCTTCTATAGAGAGAGGAGAAGAGGAAACTGTTATTATTATTATTTATGTATTTAAATTGTAGTATCCTAAATTGTGTCTGTAATAAAATCACAGTCTAGGTAAAGTGTCAGAGTTTACTTTTAATATGGTCTAATGCTAAAAAGGTGGAAGAAGAAAACAAACCCTATTGGAATTTGTTGTTTCATCAGAAATATGTATTTTGCAATGTTTCTTAAATAAACAGCTAAAATTAAATGAATAAAATAAGAAGTAACTGAGCATTTTCACTAATATAATGCACCACTAATAGTAAGTCTCTATGGGCTTGCTTGTACATTATGATTTCTAGATATCCCTCTAAAGTCAACATTAAAATGTATAAAGATCAGTGCATCAAATGTGTGATTGAGGTGTAACAGTATTAACAATTTATTGAAATAAAGCGATGAATGAATGCACTCCTTCTATCTCTGTGTGCTTTGATTAAAGAACAGCTCTTGTTCTTAACCTCAGTCATGTGGAGAGGTGAATTAGCGTGCACTTCTTTGTGAAAAAGGCATTTTTTTGTTTTTTAAATCACCCCAGAGAGCTAAAAAGATAGGTAAGAAAAATTAAAAAAAAAAACAGGAGAGGTTGTGTGTGTGAGTACTGACAGCAATAGAGATCCAGCACCGCTCCACCTTACTCTTGTCTGTCATTGCTCGAATCAGAAGCAGATGTTAATGTACAGCTGTCTCCCTTTCAGCTGAAACTAATTCACTCCCTTACACACACACACACACACACACATACACACACTTCAGAGCTTCTAAGAAACATGACAAATGAGTCTTGTTTGGCTGATTTTCCTCAACTTCAGCTTCTGTCTTCCTGTTGTTTTAATCTCGAAGGACAGGTGTTTCTTGAAGAGGCTATATAATGCATCGTTTCAGGTTTTTATTTCTATTTTGAGCCCATACATAAATATTTTTTGGATGATTTACAATTCCAAAAAAGTGCCTGTGTGTCCTTTGTCATCTAAAAGATTTCTCTTTGGATTTAGTGTCTTATGAACTGATGAGGGGCAAAAGTGAATGATCATTTGAGTTTCTGTGGTCTCAGTCATCCAGGTCATGGTAATCTTAAAGGTTCTGTTCAGTAACAACTGGACTTGGTTCTTGGTTTCTTGGTTCTTGAAGACGTTTCACTTTCTATCCAGAAGGCTTCATGAAGTCTTCCTAAAGACATCCTGAAGTCCAGACGCCAACTCCACCAAGAGTCCAGTTGCTACTGAACAGTACCGTTGGGAGAACCTTTGAGTTATGGAAGCAGACACCCTCTCTACTGTTAAGACTGGCCTTTAAGATAAAGCTTATAGTTAGAGCTGGTTCAGGTGACTCTGAACCATCTCTTAGTTATGCTGCTATATATTTAACTGCTGGGGGACCTCCTTGACACACTGATCTCCTCTCCACATACATGCCACTATTGCATGTCATGGAAAAAACACCACAATTTTAGTTCTAATATTTGTCCAGCTGAAAGGAATGATGAAAGCTTTCAGTGTCAAGAGTTATCAGGTGTTGCGTTCAGTAAGTGTTGCGTTCACCAGTATTTTTTCACTCTTGCATACATTCAAGAAAATAATCCACAGGACCTGTACTTTCTCTATGCCTAATGATATTTTTGTCTAAACCATTGTTGATTGTTGTTCCACTTAATAAATAGCATTCCCCTCAAGTGCAGTTGGACTTTGTATTCAGTGCTAATTAGCAAATGTTAGCATGGTAACACACTACACTAAGATGGCGATGGTAAACATACCAAAACTAATAATTTGTTTAAAATTACTTTGGGAAAAAGTGAATGCAATCAATGTACTTACATTATCAATATAGCATGTTAGCATATGGTTAGCATTTAGCTTCAAGCACTACTGGCAATGTGTAGCATGTTGTTTTTTTGTCTATTTTGTAGTTTTGCCATCAAAACATGCAAAGATTTGAATACATTTAGCAGTAAGCAGTTATTTACCAGGATACATGTTTTCTTGTATTACTCTTAAACCATGCTTTCACAATATTGAAATGGGCCTATGAAATATTCAGACCACCTTTGAGCCCTTATGTGTTCAATTACGTAACAATAGTGCAGCTAGATGTTAAATAGTAAGTAACAACAGCCAAACATAACATCAAACGTTTCGTGAGCCTGTCTAAAAGTTGAGTCTTGGCAGCTAGACTTCTTTCTTGGTAGTTTAAAACACTTCACTACTCGTCCAACCAACATTCTTCAATCTGAAGAAGCTCCTTTCGTGAGTAGTGATACATTTCAATCTAACAAGAATTGAAAGTCCAGAAGAAAGTCCAGGCCGTGATTCAACTTCCAAACCAACTCCACACAGTGCTTTATTTACTCAGTAGTAAAGTGATATTGTAACCTTTTCAATATTTCAGACATCTACACTTTGCAGCCACTGCTTCCAGAAAGTGTCACAGCAGTGAGGCGAGTCAAGTTACCTGTTGACTTCATATTTACTGGCATTAAGCAAATACAAACAACGACTTTACACTGGTGTGAGGTCAACAGAAACAATACTTTAGACAATATATTAATATATTCACATATAACACTGCTGCATGCTATGACTGATTTACAGTATATACATGGAAGAAATGAAAAGAAATGTTCACAAGGCTGCAGCATGAGTCAGATAAAGAGTCAGTGAACCATCAAACAGAAATGACTATATTACTATACTGAAAACAACCTGCACTGGTATTTTAATGTCCTTATTTTCATTGTTTGTCTCTATGTCTACAACTCATCACATCTCGCGCTATTGCATTAAGATTAGACAACTTGGATCAACTAACTGTTCATTTTTAACATCCTACAGTTAGGTTTTCTGGAAATGTCTCAGCTCTGTGAAAGGACCCTTAAGAAATTAATGCATATGAATAATAAATCTGAGTGGTCAAATGGGATGCATGGGGGAGCTTTGTCAGTAAAATAATACTTTTTCTCTGTCTTATACCTGTTTTAATCTAGTTGTATTCTGTATTCTGCTTCATGCACCGCCACGCAACATCCTATGTGACATTGTCACCATATAGGACGCCGTTCAGTTTCCCAGTGTGCTCTTTGCTGTTGCAGGTGGCGGCGCATGGAGCGGCATGTATAATGCAACAGTCTGGGTGACCGTGCATTCTTACTTGGGAAAACAGTCTTTATGGTTTCCGTCTCAAACAGCAAAACATTTTCTGCCAAATCTAAGAAATGCAAGTGCCTGAATTTCATTTTGGAGACACAGAACAGTTTTCTTGTGCCTCAAACTGCAATAAATGTGTGGCTTTTACAGGTTAAACTACTCTGAAGTCAAAGGCATAGAGACAAAAGCAAAATCACACTTTAGCTACTCAGCCAATATCTAATAGCCAGGTAATTTAATTCCAACTCTTATTCAAAGCTTAAAAACAGTAGCCATTTAAAGAACTATAGAATTATTTATGCTGGTTGGAAAGTTTGGTCTTTGTCAGTATAGCAATAGCCACATGGCTGCACACATATGCTCACAAATTTGATGTGTGTGTGTGTGTGTGTGTGTGTGTGTGTGTGTGTGTGTGTGTGTGTGTGTGTGTGTGTGATCTCCAGTTGTCC
>OMLM01009249.1:81435-112856 GCA_900302695.1 Helostoma temminkii | reverse complement strand
CTTAAGAAGCCTGTCAACAATACCCTGCGATAAGTATTGCCCCTGAGAGAAGCCAATTATCTCTACAGAGTGTTTTGTTTTACATAATCTTGCATTTGGACCATATTTCTTGCTCCAGACCCATTTGTGAAAAATCAAAATTATTGATTATTCATAATTAGAGATGCTCTTTAAATGGAAATTTTAATGGCGCTGTCTTTGTCCAACCTTAGATTAAACATGCTTTGACTCACTTCTGTAAGGCTGCCTCCAGATGTGAGTTTTCCATGTTCACATAGACATTGCTTTAACACAGAGGAGTAGATGAGCCGCGTTGCTGTGGTTGTTCATGTTTCAAAACCAGTGAGACAGTGAAATCCAGGGAGTCCAGTTGGAGTCCAGTTTTATATGTGGTTGTGACAATCATGCAATAAACAAATAAAATTATAAACTCAAACAAATGAAACAGGAGCAATCAGCTCACAGTTCAGCTGACGTTTCAGTATTGATTCCTCAGAGCACTGAATCAATACATCGATGTGGTAAAATGCATCCTGTAGTAATCAGAGGCCGTGGCTGACTTGGTAGTGGGCCATATGTATAATTATATACTGTATATATTAAAAAGTTTTCACACATATATGTGTGTGTGTGTATATATCATTGTGATTATTGGCTGAATGTTGAGTTTTGGTTGGTGGTCATTTTGGTGGTCACTTTTTATGATGCTGATGAGTGTATTATCAACCTGGGCCATCCAGAGAGGTATCATTTAGCTATTTAGCAATAAATAATATTACATAATAATATATCAAACATGAGAAGTGTTTTGCTAAATCTTCCAAAGTCAGTCCCAGAGTCCCACTGACTGAGTGATTCACTACAATTACCCAGTTGGAGGTCTCACACAATAAGAGTACTAATATTAAATGCAATATCTGGTAGTAATTGAATGGTTCTCTGACATATTGGCTTTTATTACAACATCCATTAAATAAGAAAAATCTTTATTAATGTGACATTGTGCTGCTTTACTTTATATTGGAGTCTGAATCCCACGGTTAGAAACTAACATTTTGCAGTATGTGACCTGACCTGAAAAGTTAAACCCAGTGGTATAAAACAAGATGGGTGCATACCAAACGACTTTAAAACAATGACACCTGTCAGAGAGAAAAAGCTCAAGACCTCCATTTCAAAATGAGACATCAAATGTCCAGTTTTTGACAAGTGACATCTAGAAAATTGCTTTTGGGTTGAAAACAGAACTTGATGAACAGAATTCTGTTCTGTTCCATTCTGTTGATGAACAGAACTGATTGAATTATAGCATTTTATTGGCATATTAGTTGCAGTAGTGTGCTCCTGTATTGTTAGAGATATTTATGAATGAAGTTTTCCCACAAACAAAGCAAAACAAGTATCCATATGGCAATTTAAGGGTTGTTGATCAAATCCCATGAACAGGTGGCGTTTATCAGTCTGAAACACACAAATCTGTGCAGTTTTATTTTTTTTATATCCCCCAAAAAGTCTGATTCTAGCTAATGCTAATTTTGCTATCACTGCCTCTGCTGTAATTCAGGGAAACGGGAACTCAAATTGGGGCAATCAATTTAGCCCCTGAGAGTGCTCAGAAAAAGCATGATTCCAGTCCAATCATCTTTTATGCTTATCTCTGAGTCAGAAGGAAAATACTAGACTTAACCATCTGGAGCCATTACAGCAAACTGCATAGGAAAGTACATTACATGATGCTCAATGTATTTTTGGTATATTACTACTACTGAGTAATATCAGTGTTGTACAATATAGTATTTAGCAAATGATTATAGTTGTAATTAGTCATATCTATGAAGATTTGACGTGAAAATTTTAAACAAGGGAACATCTGCAGTTTGAATTTGAAATACACAGTGGTGAGAATACCTTCCATTTTCTTTCTGTTCGTCATGATTTCCACTTTGCTGAGAATTTTATTTTTGTTCTATGGATTCAATAGTGAATATGTTGCAGTATGTTCAGCACTGGCATGAAACTTTTAATTAATATGTTTATTGCACTGTTCCATAACTCACACCATATGGCTGCTGTCATGTTAATCAGCAGTCTTTTTTTTTAAGTCCGTTTACTCACACTGGCGAGTGCAATCCATTACCTAATAATAGGATACGGGCTGGTATTTTTCACTATGCTGACTGTAAAATATTGAACTTCTTATGATAAAACTCTGCAGTGTTTACATTTACATGGAATCTCACTTGCTTCTTTTGTGTTACAAGTTGTTTGGATAAAAAGGGAAGATCAGGTCAAAAAAAAAAAATCTGATTACTTGAATTCAGTTGCAGGTTGATACTGAAGGTCGCAGCTTTCATCTGTGCTAATGTACTCACAGTCTTGTGTGTGCTTTGTTCCCTCAAAGAGCAATAGGTATATCAGGGGGAGTAATTTGCAAGGAGCCGCTCTTTTGCTCTCATTTCCTCTACTTATACTAATTTTCTTCTAGCTCCTCTTTGTCCTCTTTTGCCAAACTTCCTTTTTTTCACCATTCATCTGTGTCCATGCCTTTTAGCCTCTTACCACTATTTTTCTCTTTCTTCCTCCTAACCGAACCACCATGTCTTCTTTGAAATTATGTTCAACTTTTTTATTGACTCATAAAACCAAAGGATGGCCAGTTTAAAAAAATGCTCTGGGCTATAAGTTATAGCACCAGGTATGATTTTTATTTTTCTTATTCAGCTTACATCACTTGATTAATTAACCGGCAGGAAAGGCCTTTGCTAAGTACTAATCCAAAGTGGGCCAGGCATGGTTAAAATTTATGGACTTGTGGTGCTTAATTATTCAACAGAAAATGTCGTGCTAAATGTCATGTAACAATATTTAATGCGCGTGTAACATTTACAATAGCAGGGTGAAAGAGACCTAAGAGAAGGTCTCACGTTCATTCCCCATAACACTATGCCTGCCCGATCATGTAGAGTTGCATACTTAAAAGCACCAACTATCACATAGAACCAGAGTCAAGAGTTTGCCACTGTTCTGATTCAGTGATTTAAAGAACCAGCTACATGGTTATTTTGTTCAGCTTGTGTCAATTAAAAAAAACATTGTTCAGTCTTTGATTGATGTCTGCTGGTTCTATGATAATCTCTTGCATTTTATTCTTTATAGATATTGAAAATGTTTTATTTGCCAATATCTATAAAATACACCTATTGCTGCTAATCTGCATTGCCACATATGATTTTTATAAATGAAAACTTTGATTATATCCACTAGATTTTCTTTTACTGCACAGAAGTTGTTAAGTCAGCGATGATGGTTAGAAGCACAAAGCACAGGACTCTGGTCTACTCTCTGCTTTAGGATACATAAGATTATAGAAAGATTGCAGTAAGTACTGAAACACGCTTCAAGTCATTTCAGACACTGGGTAAAGATTGTGGCTATAGCTACAGTTAAATAAAGTATTGTTGGTGAACATAAGATATCAGAATTAACTTGTGGTCTCTCGTGTTAATGTGTAATGTTTTATTGATTCATTAAGCAGCCCGACCCTGGCCTTCTGTGGACTTTGCGGCTGAAGAATCTCCCACGACCATAATGTCCCACTAAGCTTTATGCTCTTGCGCTCATCCTTTACTGATTTGTTAAAAACTGCAGGGATCAAACATAATGCTTTAGTGTTACATCCTCCCCCATATGTGTGGTTTTCACATATACATATATATCCTATTTATCCTAAAGTTCAAACACAAATGCTGCATTGTCTCAGAACACCCACATTCTGCTGAGCTCTCCATCTTCTATCAACACTCAGGGGACAGTTTGACCACACACCAGAAACGCACTTCTTTTTTCCACTCTCTCTGCTGTGAGCAAGAGGTCTCTGTCTAATGAGCTTTACACATACACTATAGCTCTACTCAACACATGACTTCACAAAGGGCACTTCACATTCACAGACATTTACCCAGAATAGCTGGAAAGACAGAACAAAAAAGAAAAAAAAATCTGAGATGAGTCTCCTGGTTAATTGTCCATTGCCCTGGGACTCAGGCTCAAACCATGGCTCATTAGACAAGAGTTTCAACCTCTACTGACACACAGAGATGATTTTTGCATTTTATCCCCTATCTGCAGCTTTTTACAAAGTCATTTATGTAATTAAATATTAACAGTTGTTGTTTTATCACCCAATAATTAGACCCAACGGCTGAAATACTAAACCCAGTAAAGGAAAACTCACTGATGCAAGTGAAGAAATTATTTGGTGAGTCTCAGTGAAATGAAAATGACTTTGTGGGAAGTTTCATTGCGTCATTAAAGATAGAATGAGTGATGCGTTTCCTCTGGTGACAGTTGAACATTTCACTTCACAATAGCTCTGTAACAATATTTGTATGCAAGACAAAGTAGAACTGCACATTGAATGCTGTGTTTTGGATCAATATCTGGAAAATAGGGATGGTTACAGTATTAGTAATGCTGGACATGTTCAATCAACACTTAGTACTACTTAGTAGACTATACTCGTGTTATACCTACAGTATATACCTATACTTGTGTTTCAGGCTGCATTGAAATTTTTAATGAAGAATTTTTTATGATCTCTGTGAATGTTAAAGAATTAAACTCACTGCTGCAATTCTGGAAGAGCAATCTCAGACTTGTTACATCCCTAATAATTATATTACATTTAAGGTAACTGAAAG
This sequence comes from Helostoma temminkii, assembly GCA_900302695.1. NCBI lineage: Eukaryota > Metazoa > Chordata > Actinopteri > Anabantiformes > Helostomatidae > Helostoma > Helostoma temminkii. The sequence continues at coordinate 108,156 of OMLM01009249.1, read as the reverse complement.
ATATGATATGGAGACATCAGAATCATAACATAACACAAGTTTAACAAAGACAGAAGAAAACATACTGTTCTATGTGATGGATGTATTCAGAACCATAGAGATAGAAGAGTTGTGGCATTGAGGGAGCAAAAATGTTAGCGGGCCTCATTCATTCATTTAGCTTCGAATAGCTCCAAGAGGGTGAATGAGATCAACTAAGTAGCAAAAATGAGCCATTTTACAACAGAACCTGACCTGTAGCTGATTTCAACTCGTTGACTTAGTAAAAATGTGTTGACAACACCTAACTCAACAGTGCCGTCAATACTAGTTCCCAATATTTGGACCCATTTAAAGTCTTATGACAGTTAATGGAGATGCTGTGACTCTCTCTCTAAATCCACCCTGGATATACTATCCTCTTATCAAGACAATTTCCACTCTCTGTAAAGTGACTGTTATATTGTCCTGACATTATTAGAAAATAATGGCTGTCAGGAAGGTATGAAATACACATATATCAAACTTGAAATGGGAGCTAACTGGTACTCTACAGCACAGAAGTGTGTTGTGGATAGCGATGCATGTGATGACTCCTCTGAGGGTGAACAGATGACGAAAATAATCTGGTTTTTAGGGGAACATTTGATGTTGCTCATTTCTGGATCCTTTTACATCAGATAATGAAATATATATTGTAGTAGTATTTCAAATTATAGGGAGAGTGAAGCCTTTCAAAAATACACTATGTCTCCTTTTTCCTTTTGTCCTCAGTAAACATAGAGAGGAGGAAAGGAAGGAGTCATAAAAACGCTCAGGTCGTATCTCTTCAGCTTTTATTACACAGTGAAACATATCTGGCCTGAAATGAAGAGGTGATAATGAGCAGTTGCTCTATGAAACCACAAATCTTTTTGTAAGTGGCAGCTTTATCAATACAGCACCCTGGAAGGCAAAATTATTGAAAATACAAGGTCAGAAGTCTTCATGTCAGCGAGGAGTTATAGCGGGAAATTGAGTGCTTCTTTTTTTCAGCGATGAAGTCCAAAGGTCCACTGCCCTTTGACTTTTAGCAGAAAGGCAAGTGTTAACCATTATATTTACATGACCAAGCCTTTGATGAGCCTTTCTGTGTATTTGAAAAGGCTTTCTGAATACTGAATGCTAGCAGATGTCTTATTGAAGAAGCATTTTGCCACTTTTCCATTCATGCAGGTTCAACAATTTTTTTCGACCCATCTGTCACATCCTCTCTATTTTGCCAACCCTTTAATCTTTCTCCACAATTTAAAATATTCACAGACGTAGTACAGGAAGAAAATAGCAGAAGCATGATTGGTCACTAATTGTGAATGTTACACTTCATGTGTCAATGTATACTGCCAAATTTCAACTGCCTTTAAAACACAGATGCAAAGAACAGCCACCCTAAAAAATACCCTGTAAATTAATAGTTATTTCTAGACAAAGAAAATAATTTGAGCCTCTTTTGGTTGTATAAAAATAGAAAATGAATCTCCTTCTGAAATTGTTGTTGATAACCTTAAGCCAGTTATTTTTGCACATAAAGTCTGTAAAACCACAATGTTTCCACCCTGTAACCAGTTTGACAAGAGGTCCAACAGACAGCCAGCATCATTCCTGATAGTGTCCAGAATTGAGGCACAATGTGCAACAAGGGAAGTGTCATTATGTGACACTGTGGGATGAGAACACATTTAAATAACAAGACAGCTTCCCATAGACTAAGAGGTAATTTTGTTTAAGACTTGAGTTTTGTACTGTAGGTTTAGGGTATTTAATTACTAAGCACTAGATCTGCCAAGGACAGGAACATTGCATTAATAAAGATTACATGTAGTCAAATTGCTTAGTACTACAGATGTTATGGGTTGTTGGTACCTGACTTACAGAACTTTTAATGTTGTGATTTCCCGTGCGATTCTATTAAGTGAGAATTTTGAATTGCAGTTTTCACTGTGAGTCATCAAACTTACAATATGATTTTTTCTTTGTGCAGTTTGAGTACGGCCTGATTATTCTCCACAGGGTGTAAAGCAGTGTTCCAGTAATTTGAAAAACATACCGCTTTCTCTGTTATTTTTATTTTATTATTTATTTTAGGGGGTGAAATTATTCTCCATGAGCAAAGAGAAATGTCATAAAAGCATTGCCATTCAAATAATAACCACTGGACTTTGCAGGCTAAAATTCTGAAATACAGTCTTACAGGTTCTGGATAATGAAGTGTGACTCTGAATGGAGACACGAGACTGATAATGAATGTGGGTAGGGGTGAGAGAAGAAGAGGAAGATGGAAATTTCACACAGTGAGAAGGAAGTAGATCCTTGAACATGCCTACATTGGCACACAACCATTTACAGACTTGTCAAGCTAATCTGTTTAATAGACCCAATGAAAGAAAGAAACGAGAGGGAGCCAGGATGAGATGAGACACAAAACATGGAAAAGAAAACCATAGTCAATGAGTCAGACTCCAGAAAAAGCATGAGCGAGAGAGAAAGATAAGAGCGTATGAATGGCAAGAAGTGCAAAGAAACAAGTCTCCGCAAAGACACCTATTCTTTCAATGACTTGTGGACTTGTCAGACTAATAGTCACATTAATTACAGCGTCAGTGGCAGTGCGTTGTGAAGATTGACTGCCGTATCTAGGCCATCATAAAGAACCATTAAGACCGGCTAATAAAGAAACTTAGCCTATAAAATGAAGTCATCATAGCAGTTAGAGCGTGGCCTGAGGCAGGGACGAGAAAGACAAGATGAAAGAAGGGGGTTAGAAAATGAAAGAGGGAAATCGGGAGATAGAAAATAGAAGATGGCGACCCAAAAAGAGAGAGATAGAAAAGAGAGAGAGAGTGTACATGTTAGCAGAAATGAAAAAGAGTGAAAGAACGAGAACAAACTCTCCCAAAGGACTACTCATCCAGGATCTAATATAGTCATATTCCCTCTGTATGTCTGTTAATTACTTCCTCTGTAACCGTAACGGTGAAAAGCCTGGGCTGGTAGGAATACCTGGAAAATGAACCGCAAGCAGAACAAACTGTATCTGGGTTAATTACTTTATCTGCTCTTACGGCGACAAAGAACTCAGTTTCTTGCTGACTGCCCCAAGCGTCTGTTCAACATGGTGTCACTTAATTTCACAAAATGAGCATCATCTCACAAAACACAGAAATATTAGAAGATAAAGTGTCACAACGATCAAAGTGATAGTAGTAGTTAGGTACTATGTTAAATTATGGCTGGGGGTAACAGTAAGGGCTGGTTCGTTCTTTTTGTGCCTGCGTGTCTTAGTGATGTTATGTTCATGAACGATCCAGTTCATTTGAACGGCTCCTTAGTAGGAATGCAGGGATCTGGGTCCTACATATGAGCCGTTCTTTTTAACACTGTGTCCTAATTTTACTCTCACCTGCCACAAATCCACTCGTCTCCCTTTAATTAAACAGAGAGAATTTACCAGTCCAGGGAAGGAGAAATTGCAAAGAATAATTTGTTCGGGTCTGTCAGTAAACTCACCATTGACCTTTCCTCCATGGCTCAGTGAGAGCAGGGGTTGAGCAAGATAAACAATGAATGAAGAGAGGGAGCAATGATAGTGAGAACACACACATTCATCTGAAGTAAAATGTTGTTTTCTGATTTTTTCACAGACCAGAAACTAGATGAAAATAACTGACAGATGACAAGCGAGTATTATATAGTACTGCACGTGAAAAATTATTATTATTATAAAAATTATTTTGATAGCATATTTAAGTTTTGATGTAACATGGCTACAAATTACACCTGGCAGTTATTTCGCATTTAGTGATCTAATAATCTCTGCTTCTATTAAAAAAAGGAAAAAGGACAAAATGAGCTGGTCCTTAATTCTTAATACAGACAATTATTGTTTAAATGTGACATATATCTGACCACTTATTAAGGTAGCCCAGGTCTGATTGGAAAATATCGGATTTCATGTCATCTGTCAAAAAAATCAGATATGGGCAAAAAAAAAATATATTTGGGCCACTTTTGCCTGCAGTGTGAACAGAATGTTAGAGAAGAACCGGGCCACAAGAATCGGGCCTGTTCAAAGACCCAGGATTTCCATCACTAATATGTCTGCATTTGTATACTTGACAGAAATTTCATTGTCACCCCAGTCCACATGGACTATCCTCAGGTCCAGTGACTCGGCACACCAGAGCGATAGGGTGAAAGTGACAGAAAAATAAACAGTTTTATACTTCAAAGATAAGTAATATTATTTCAATGGTACTGCACTTACACTATTTTTGTAAAGCAAAAAGTTTAGTATGAACTAAAGTATGAATAGAAATGTCTGTGCATCTGTAGTGTCGATACAGATGTTTTGGATTTAAACACCATGAATTAGCTTTAAGTCTAGGCCTGTCGAGCCACTAAAAATTATCTAATTAATTACATGTTAAGAAGGTCCTGGGTTCGATTCCCGGGGTCGGCCCAGGTTTAATCAAAATAATCACATTTAAAATTATTTAAAATTATTTAAATTCAAATGAATTTTGACACCTGAGCGAATCAATAAATAATTTACATTAAAATTATTTGTTTGTTTAAATAAATGTTCATTCATTGGGCCAAGCATAATTTCTGTTCATGTTACAAAGTGTAGCTCAAACAATTTCAGTTGGAGACAGAGACTGGTGCTTCTCTTCTCTTCTCTTTCTTTTTTAAGCTAAGGCAGAATTTTAGCCCTAACCCATTAAGACTTACACATGCACTCAAAGTAATTTCTTTTCACATCTGTGAATTAGGTTCAGAAGAACTAAATTACTCTCTCATCAGCAGTGATCTGCATTATAAACATGACATGCATTCAATTTCAGGTCTGTGTGTCTTGTCTGTTTGACTGCAAGTTACACACACCTGCACAGAGCAGAGAGGCCACAGCAGAGCATTTACATTTAGTCATTTGGCAGACGCTTTTATCCAAAGAATCTTACAAGTGAGGTACCAGGCAAAAATTTAAGTCAAGGAGAAAAACATTAAAGTAAAATGCGATCAGAAGAAATGTGTCATGAGATGCAAGTGCAATAAAGTTTTTTGTTGTTGTTTTTGTGGTTTGTTAAGTGTAGTTGGTTGTCAATGACCCCCACATTTCTGGCAGACTTAGTGGGGACAGTCACTGAAGAGACAGTGCTGATGCTGATGTTGTGTTGTGTTGTATTGAGGGTCTAGCTAGGAAGACTAGAACTTCTGTCTTGGAGCAGTTGAGCTGAAGATATCAGACAAGCAGTGATGTATGATGGGAGAGTTGAGTTATCCGGTGGAAATGACAGGAAAAGCTGTGGAAGAGGAGCCTTGCGGTAAGACCGAAGCAAGACCAGATCTTTTGAAGAGATGGATAGGAAGATCTGGTCATTCACTGTGTAAAAGGTTGAAGATAACTTTTGACACAAAAGACACCGAATCCTTCTCACAGAGTTGTCTGATGGTGTGGCCACATCTACTCGATCTTCAGAACATAACATCTGTGAAACATTTTGTGCCTCATTTCTTTGTTTTCACCAATGTCCTTCTTTCTTTTCATTCACTCTTTTGCTCGCTTGACTTGATGTTTATGGATGTAACATCACTAGTTTGCTAATGTGTGTTCTTTAGTCTACCACTGTAGGAAAAAAGGTGGCCTATTTTGACCGTAGAGATGTTGAAAATCTACAGCACATTCCACAATATAATAAACACAAAAAATATTTTACCTTAATCATACTGAGGCAACTAAAGTTTAGATTGCAAAAGATATTTCCAACTTTTTTTTTCCATTAAGCTTTTTGTTGTCTAAGCCGACCAACAAGCCAGATGCAAAAGGCCAACTCAGTCTCCTAAAAATTATGTTGCTATACAACTAAACTGCAATCTAGATTATGTTTTTATGAAAAACGTAATTGCAACCAGATTACATTTTCATAATGACCATATGTTCACAATTAACGAGTTGCTAATGTCCACATGCAACATATTTTTGCCTACCAGACTATCTGATATACGACATCCATTTTACTCTTCCAGTAAAATATCCGATCTTGCAGTTCAGTATGCTGATGTGTACTCCAACTTTATTAACATGTTTTATGGTTGGATTCAGGGCACTCACAGCACTGGGGTTAGGGTCAGGGAAAGATTGCGGCCTGGGTATTAGCAAAAGATGTAACTGACAATTTTATATACAATGTCTGCACAAAAACTATTCCATGCCTAAACCTAACCTTATGCAAGACTCTAGTCTCCATCTCGGGTCTGCAGTTTGCCAGTCCTGCACACTATTCGCCTGCCATCCACCCCAACCACCTCCTTGCGACTCAATTCCTGTTAGTGTGACGTTTCATTCATTCATTCACAAAGTATGTTGCCTGGCAATGTAATGATTGCTACAGAAAGGTAATCAAGGTTGCAGTTTAGTTGTATGTGCTTGTATTTGCTTGTATATGGCATTTTTTTATTCATACTGATACTATACAGAACAGTTGCTGAACTAAAATAAGCTATTTTGATTGGCTATTTCTAGGGTTCTCATTATTATATGGCCACCTCTCCGTTTCATTTAGTTCTATATCGTCAGTTTACCTTCTAATTAGCATTCATTGTTCGCACATAGTTTGCTTTGATTCTTTTCTCCACCAGTGCATCTAACTGCCTACAAAGTGTCTTTCTGCATGCCTCCACTCCTTCCTCTTCTTCTCCCTGTCAGTTAGAACTGATCTTATATACAACATTGTGCTGGCGACAGTCTCTGCGGAGTCTAAAGCATAAAAGAATGTGTGAGCATAAAAGCGCAAGGAGAGATGGGGGTAGAGTGGGAGTGTGCTTTTACTATACAGCCCTTTATTAAAACGTCAAACACAAAGGACCACAGAAAAAAGGAATATTACTAGTACCAAAAGCATATTAGCCAGAAATAGATTTTCTTGGAGTGGGAGGAAAGTGTCAGTATAATTTAATTTATTCCTCAAAAGTGTAAGCTGGCTCGTGTGCTCAGCTTCCATGCTTTAAACAAAGGTAACATTCATTAATGCCATCAAACAAACACAGAGCAATAGATTTTTATAAAACTAGATTTTACACAAATCCTACAAAGAAAAAAAGAAAATACTTGTTGCTGGTGCAAAGAGTGAGTTTAGATTGCGTGGCTCTGCTGACCAGCAAACCAAAAACTTTAAAACTGTTTCCATCATACCAGTGGGTATCACTAAGGTCATGTACATTTTGTATGCAATTTTCCATATACATAAATGTCAATGTATGCAGACCATATGTGTCTAGGTTTTATTACTGCTGTGCCATGAACTGGCTGGACAGGTAGTTTACATGTGTATTTAGTGCTGTCTGCTTGTGAGCTGATTGGCCAGCACACATTTCAGAAGTATAAACAGGTTGTTTGATACATCAGACACATCTGCAAATGCCATCTTTATATTCCCAGGACTTTCAGAGCTTCTTCCTGTCATTGTAAATAATGACCTTTTTGTTTCTGATTTATTAAACTGATATATTTTTCTTACCTTTAATCTCTAATCTGTAAAACTGAAACTGTATTTGAATAATCCTGTCATAGGCTGCATTTTCAGAATAATATACCCACTTACTAAAAGCTGACTAGTAAGTTGCACCAATTCATACAGTTAATTTCACTAGATCAGTTTATGGATCTAGCAAGTTAACTGAAATCAATATATATAAATTAATATAATGTAATATACATTTATATACAAAAAAATATATAAATATAACAAAATAAATATAAGTAGCATATTCTAAGAAAATACACTAATTGAATACATTACTGTGCTTTAACTATTTACTAAAGGATCATGTTAACAAGCAGTAAGCTGTTAAATGATTTCTTTCACACAGTTGTCGCAAAGTGTTAATGTGGAAATGAGAGACTAATTATAAGACTGAATAAATGTAATCAAAACACTGTGAAAGTTTTGAATTTTTCTGAGAACTTCTACTGACAGCAGAAAACACATCAGCCAGTGTTTTCTGTCTTCCTGTTTGTTATGTAAGCCGAAGACGTGTCAAAGACTTCTTCTTTGGGCTGCTCTCTTTAGGGGTCCCCACAGTGGATCATCCATCTCCATCTCACTCTGTTCTCTGCATCTTCCACTGTCACACCATTCTCACATATTTTTCTTCACATCCATGATCCGTCTTCTTGGACTTATTCTTCTCCACCTGTCTGGCAGCTCCATCCTTAGCATTTTTTCACCTCTGCACATGCCCAAGCCATCTCGAGTCTCACCTCTTTCGCTTTGTCTCCATCCTACCAGTACCCACCCTGTAACATACTCATTCATAAACCTGTCCATCCTCATCAATCCCACTGAAAATTGCTGCTTTTTCAACTCTGCCACCTAAACCAAAAATGTGCATGGCATTGTTCTTCTCCATCTTTGTTTCTTTACCTGGTTCATCTCTTTTTTGCTGTTCGTGTCTCTGTTTGTCTTAGATAGATGAGGGGAGTATGAGCTGTCTACACAATTCTTATATCACAAAGATAAAGTAAAACCAGAATCAACAAATGTTCATGCACAAGCTTCTACACACACTCACACACACACACACACACACACACGCAGGATATGTAGTCGCAATATGGCTCACTGCTCAGGCAGAGAAACAGAAAGCATCGCTCTCCTTCCCTAAAAACCACACATTCGTCTTCATCGCCCTTTCTCTGTCAAAACACAAATATTCTTCTGTGGATCTCTGTTATGAAAGGTGTTATACATTGCTGCCTGGAAGAATACACCAGCATCCTATACAATATGTCTTCTTAATTCTTTGCAGTGTGGCAGTAGCCCTAATCTTCACATAACAAAAGTATGATAAAGAAGCACTCTATACAGACACTGAGCAGGTCAAAACAATATCTGTAAGGGGAATGCAGTTCAGTAGTTATTCTGCAAGACGAAAACAAATTCCATCAAGAAAACGTTCACTCTACTGTGCAACAAGTTGTGTGTCCACCAATGTGAAATGAAGGTCACTAGTTCAAACCTCAGCTTGCTGAGACAGGGGAAACAACAGGGACATAATCATGTCTGCAGAGGGTGTATGCACCGTTAGCAGATCGTGCCTGGGTCAACATAGGTTGAGGGGCTACGCTATCTGTGACATGGGCCAATTTGTCAACCTGCTCATTAAGTAATGAGTTCATGCTGTACAGACAAATGCATTCTTGTGGCCCAAACTGTTAATTTAGGCCATTGCTTAAAGTATACCCAGAGAATACGCTGAGTAACTGCATACAATTTGATAATTTTTTTTAGCAGTATAATATACCAGTATAGCTTGTGCCAAGACATAATAATTTTCTTTTGTTGCAGGTCCAGAATTTAAATATTAATATTTAAATACATAACTTAAAATAAAAAATGTTTGTAACTGCAGTGTATTAAGAATAAAACTATGTCTATACGATTATTAATTTCAAAGGATACTTGTTGTGGAGGTATGTTCTCTTTGCATGTTTTCTAGCCATTAAATAGCGTTTGAGCTTAAGCATAAAAAATACACTTTAAGTTTTTGTTGGATTATATGTATATCGAAGGGAATGCAACTCTCTCACTAGTTCACTTACTAGTTGCGTTTGGAAACCAAATAACCCTAACCCTAACCCGTTAAAGCAAACCATGCATGCATTTTGGCTCCAGAACCATCACAACACACTCACTCTTCCAGCCTGATAAATTGCCACATAATATACAGCATGTTTCTCATGTCTTTAGCTGTGTTACTATAATTGAAAAATGGTTTTCTAATGACCAGTTATCTTTTTTTAATTAATACATTTACATTAGCAAACATAACATGCTATAGGAGGACAGTACTGCTGATTATAGGCCTCGGGTTTATGTAAATATCCCTTTAAAAAACCTGTTGTTTCTGATAGTCACTTACAGCATTAAGTCTACACCCTATTTGTGAATCAATTTCATGTTAATAAATGTCTTGCAAAAACATGCAAATTTCTTCCTCAATTATGCTTCTTCTTCTTCTTTTGATGTTTTACTGGCAAACAGCATTTAGATGCAATGCCGCCTTTGCTTTCATAGGTTTAGTACTCATGACACTAATGTTGACATAGTTCCCATTTTTAACCATCTGGGATCTGGTTCTCAGAAGTCAAGGTTCTGAAGTATTTTTCAGTCAAAATGCCTTTTTTTTTGTTGCTAACCCATAAGTGTTGTTTTACTTAACCTGAGTAAATCACTTGATAAACTCAACCACAAACATCTTGTTTGATGTAGCAGTAAGCATTGTCAGCACAAAAGAGGCACTGAAACTCAACCAACAACATACTCAGCTCTTTTCCCCTACCACTGCATGCAGTGTTGTCCTTATTTAGGGCTCTCGAGTCTCTGCTCTACCCAAACATGACATGCTTTAATTCTCCTACACACTGTGCATGACAAACAGTCTTGCACACAATTGAATGCCTGAGTGAACACAAAACCTAATCTTGCATAGCCAGACATGTGTCTCATCAAGTTCAGGAAGTCTGAAGAAATCCAAGAACAAAACTAACAAAAGAGCAGAGGTAAAGTGAGTAGTTGCTTTAAGTTACAAAAACCTCCATCCTCTCTCCCCCAATACTACTCTAATCTAATCTAATCTAATTTTTTCTGATTTTTCTTACCTAAATCCCTAATTTTTCAAAATGGAAACTGATTATTATAATGGCCAAATTGTAACCTGTTTCTGATGATTAACCATGAGCAGTTTTCTATAGGCCCAAATAAAAATGGACCAAAGGTTAATGGTGAGAAAGTGGGAGAAAAGGGCAAGAGAATGAGAGATGAACACAACAAGACAGTAATGACTCTGTTTGACAGCTTGGGTTCTTCACCATACAGATATGAGATATCTATTATAGGTTTTTATTTAATTGTGATAGAGACTTGAAAAGAAAAATGGTAACAGGCTTTGGCACACTCAGTGTTTGTGGACCATTTCATTACATTAATACAATTGCCAAGTATTTGTTTTTCTTTCTGGATGAGAGCACAAAACCTGATCAACAACTGCTGACAGTGGGGTGTAATTTAATGCATGCTCCAAATGTAATTATAGAATAAGCTGTTTTTTATGGCTGTTTCCATATACTTCAGAATGACACATGGAAAAAACACTTTAATAACGCCGTAGTGACAAATCTGGATGGTGTATATCATATGTTGGTGAAAAAAATGTTAAATTCATTACAGTTTTCCAACTTCCAGTTAATTGAAAGTATATTGTGACTATGTTAAAAGAAAACATTTTGCTTGTAATTGCATATTTGCAGCTTATCTGTATAGAAACTTAATTTCAAGGAGACTGGGTTAATGTATGGTATAATACTAAACCTCCTAAATTAATGTTTAATGCAGCCAGTGGAAGACTCCAAATTTTCCTCTTCTTCTTTTGCTGGTTCTTCTTCTAATAAAAGCAGGAGTTGATGAAGAAGAGACTTTTCTGCCCCATGTGGCTGATCTTTGTAAACCCTCCAGACAGAAACTAAGCATGAAAGTATGTGAGCAATAGCGCAGATGACATGGCTGTAACCTATGTACTATGTCAGTCTACAGCAAGTATACCCTGCCCTTAGATCCTGTGTCAGGACATTGTACTGAAAATTTGCAGAAAAGAAATAAGGTTGTTGCAGATCTGATATTTTAGCAAAAATTGTCCATCGTCTGTGTAAATTTAATTAACGTTGTTACATGCATAATGTTAAGTATAACTGTAATTGACAGTTGTCATTTATGTTAATTGTAAACATATGGTCACTAAGTTGATAGAAAACATAATCTGGTTGCAGATATACTACCGACAAAGCGTAATTGTGATTACAATGTAGTTTTATAGAACTAAAAACTAAAATAAACACTGTATTTAGGAGACTAGGTTGTATGAAAAATGCATAATAGATGGAGAACTAACTTAAACGTCTACTGTATGTTCTCTCTGTAGTTAGTATTACAAACTGTTTCTTTATTATATCTCATTGTCATTGTTGTGACGTGAGGATTTTTTTTGAGGAACAAAGACACAGAGAGAGTGAGACATCATGCAAAAGAGAAGGGTGCAAAAAGACAGTGTGAGCAGTAGCGAAGAAGAAAGATAAGAGTATTTAGCCCATTATTTCCACAGGCTAGGTCGAAATGAATAAGAGTGAGTGAGAGAATGAAAAGTCATCTTCAAAGACTGCAGAAGACTCGGCTATTATTCTCTGTCTGAAAAGTGACACTCCACTCTAAGTGTTCCGCTTTAGGATGGCCTTGGGAGGTTAGAACCATGAATGTCAAAGTTGATTTCACACTCTGTAACTCTCTGGACTACGTGATAGATGTGGCCACTGTGCATGCAAACACACTAACGCACACAAGCACACACAAATGCCTGTGTGTACGCATACTATACGCATGCAAACACATAGACGTGCAGGGAAACATCTGTATGAACACACAGACACACATAAACTTGACACACAGGTGCATAAATGTTAATTTAAACTACTTCATGCACACATACACTAGGCAGAGATTATCCATTATTATAGCCAAGGTCAAACACTAGCATATTTATAGCTCACCGGGAAGTGCTTTATCTTGAAGCATATAAAGAATTACAGTATACAACTACAACAACCAAAGTGTTTATTTCCAGCTGAGTTTTACCAGAAAAGCTGTAACTTCTAGTTGAATCGACACACACATCTATTATATTAACTCCCCTCCAAAAGGTGAATAGTAGAAAAGTGGAAAAACCAGAGACAGTATTGATACAGAGAGAATGGGGAACCCAGTAGCATCAGTTCAGAAAAGAACAATAGGAAACAGTGGTTTTACCCACGTATGGCTGATCAACACACCTTTGGCCAAACATCGCCAGCTGCTGCTGATGAGCTGTTATGTATGACATACCGCACAAGCAAGGACACTAAAAATAGCTCTGGTACTGTATTCTATTTAGAAAATTCTATTTTCACAGATGTTACTGTCAATTCCCCTTTGTTATCTGCATGCGTGGATGTTCATAGAGGATAGTGTGTCAGTGTCAAGGGACTGCTGTATAGACAACATCATGTTGAATCCAACAATGTGACAGTAACATGAGACAGAAAGTCAGGGAGTAGATAACGTGGTATCTACACTGTATATGCTGAGTCGAGAAAAATGGCTTGTGAACCTTTTGGAATTCTTTTGGCTTTCTGCTTCTAGTAGTTCGAAAATGTGATCTGTGTGAACATTCAGGAGGCACTTTTGGACCAGTGGTTTTTGCTTCTGCTCAGACATTTCTCAAGATTTAAACATAAGCTTTATTAATCCCACATTGTTTGTTGTTTTCTTACTATGCCTGGTGTGACAGCCTCTCTGACATTACCCTGTAAAATACCTTGATTTGATGAACTTTAATTCCCCCTTTGCCTATGATGATTGCCTTTTATGTTGCTGTCTATAACCAGCATCTCCAGTGATTTTGTTGTTGTTGTTGTTTGTTTGACTGACTAGAAGGTTGTGGATGTTCAGTATTGATAAAAATAAATCTATGCATAAAACAGGTACTTCCAAAGGGCCCCTGTACTTTTTAATATGACAATACATTAAAAGAGTTTATAATAACATAGTTCCAAGAGACAACACATTATCACCCTGCCACTTCCATGACGCTTCCCGCTTGGCACTTTGACACCCCAGGTGCGTCATTCCTTCATACAATGGGAATGATGGCAGCTGGTAGATGGACCTCTTGTAATTTGATTGGTTACAGGGTGAAAACATTATTAACTTTAACTTTATGCAAAAAGATAACTATGCTAGTGTTTGTCACATAATCTTTAAAAGCTACACTAAGTCCTGTTCTTATTACAACTCACAGTGTCTGACAAAGTCAGTTGACATCTCTGTGTGTCATATAATGACGCTTTCCAATAGACAGCAATTTAACAGCAAAACGTAAAAAAAAATGAAAGGATTGGACTGGAGGAGGATGGTAGATAAGATCAGTGCTGACATGGACAACCCATCTCATCTTCTTTATGATGAACTTTGGCAGATGGGAAGCTCATTTAGCCAAAGACTGATTCAACCAAAAGGCAAGACCGAACGCATCAGGCAGTCTTTTGTGCCCACCGCCATTAGACTGTACAATAAGGTGTGTGTGTGTGCCATCTCAAGAGTAACTCAATAATTTAGTTATTCTCTTCTTCTTCTTCTTCTTCTTCTTCTTTTGTTTTTTTGTTTTGTCTGTTTTACTTGCTGTATATTGTGCTGTAACAAGTGAATTATCCATAACATGTCAGGAGATTTTACTCTTGACTTTCTTAGCGCATTATATGATGCTATGTCCTGGGTAAATTGCTACAAACATTAACAATCATATAATGACAATAATAAATTGTGACACTTTTTGGTGGGAGAGGCATGTCTTGTTATGCCCCTCCCACCAAAAAGTGTCACAATGTTAACTAACTCTAAAGGGGTCTATTGGCTGTCTCAATACCTTTAGCATTAGAACTGAGACATCATGTGGGAAGCCTCATTATGTGGTGTTGTGGGAAGAGAATAAGCTCCATTAGAAATACAAGACTTGTTTTGTTACACTGAAAAAAACCCTCAATACCCAGACACACACTACATATGATTCCTTGAAGGGCAATTAACAAAAGACTTCCAGATTCAACACTACTCTACTATGGGAGCAGACCTTTGGCACTGGCATAAGAAAAAAACAGTTTGGAGCTCAAATGTGAATCTGGATGTGGTAAACACACACACAAAATAAATAAATGTGTCCACTGAGACCATGGACAAACTGCAAACGTGTTAAATTATTTTGTTGTTGTTATAGAAGCAGTTTGATTTAAACTGGTTTCTATTTGACCTTCAAACTTTTAATTGCTAATTAATAATAGCAAATGTTTGCTCTCTAATATATATTTTATTTCATTTTAGATTTATTACCCCCAAACCCCACAAAACTTAATAAACTATTATTTTGATGTTATTGGATGAGCTTTGCTTTTAAAAGCAAAGAGAAAAATATTCTCAGACCCCTTTCTTCTTTACTAGTCCTTAGACCAGTAGCAATTTCCACTCTAGACACATGGTTTAAATAGTTTGTTTAGGCTGTTGCCACTAAAGCGACATAAATGCATTAACTTTGCCGCATGTCCATATGGTATGACTTTTGTGTGCAACTAGCTATGTAAACATGGCTATGGATAAACATAACATATAATAACATGAAGCAGCATTTGAAAAACGATATAGGCCGAGTTACAGTAGGGCTGTTGAACGCATCACACGGTTCATCAGTTGTCGCAGGACTTTTGAACAGATTTTCATTTTTTTATTATGCAATGAACTTCTGCAACTACTATATGCTCAACAGCTTATTTGTTTACAATGTAAATGTGTGTTGATTCACCATTTTTGATTTCTGCAGAACTTTTGTCTGTATCGAAATGTCTTTGTGTCTTCTGCTATTTTTTATACCCGGTGTAGGAAAGTGTGATTGAAAGGATGAAAAGTGTTGTTTTTGCACCAAAATGAACTAAAAAGTTGTGAAAGGCTTTTGCATAGACTGTGATAAAAGATGCAGACAGGAAGCTAAAAACTGAAAAAAAACCAAAATAAATTTTACACATCATCCTAAACATGCTCAGTATGCAGAACACGTGTAACCTGCTGATTCCAGAGAACACACATACGAAACACGATCACACTTGACATTTTCCAGGTGAGATCATTTATCAGCCCTCACAGTGCAGATAGCATCTCAGGAATATGTCATGTAGCTGAGAATAACACAACTCAGCTGCTGACTAAGGTTTGTGACTGTGAGAAGCGTAAGATGTTTTTGAAGATACAATAATTCTAATTCCTTTATGGAACACCAGCATGTTTATATGCACACAGCATTTTAAACACCATCTCCTGCGATCTTTTAGGCCATTACAGGATATTACAGGATATAGGCTAAACATTAAATTGCAGCTATTATCAAAATAAGGACATAAAGAAAATGGTAGGGGAAAACATTATGATATTGTGTTTACAGGGATGGGATGGATGGATGGACACCCTCAACACATAAAGCCTCTGCCCAAGGCTGTTAGAGGAATAAAAATAATATATGAAGGTTTTTTACTAATTAAAGGTTTAACTGACATAAAATGATCATGTTGTTGTTTTGCTGTAACATTTTTTGCAATTTCACCATGCTAAATAATCATCTTTTGTTTCTCCTCACTATTAACAGAGTTTTAAAAAGCAATTTCTTTTGTGTACACATTGAACAGTTCGCTGTTTGTTGAATGTGTCACAGGGCTGTGTTTTAATCATGTGTCAGCCTCATAATTTTGCTGTTTCATACCTGAAAAAAGAAATGAATATTGTTAATAAACTAAACCAGCTTTTTAAACAGCAGTTCTTTCATATAGTAAAAGCAAAAGTAAAAAGTATAACAATTGTTAAGGTTAGCATGTATGTTAGAAAAAAATAAGCTCAGAAATAGGCTTCATGTGACTCCATCTGGGTGAAGATTGCTATTATCTCACCTTTTCTGTGTAATGCACACACTGGCTCATACAAATCAGTCTCATGTAATGAAGGTCATCTTTAGTGTTTATGGACTATTATCAATCTCTATGTGATTCTGTCCCTTTCTCCATCCCGCTGTCATTTTCTACCTCATTCATGTTAGGTTTCTCTCCTCTCTTTTCTCTCGCTTTTGTCTCCCTCCTCTGCTTATCATCTCATCTCTTTCATTGTCACTACAGCATCTCTCTCTTTCTCACTGTTTCTGCATCCCTTTCCTCCCACTCTCCGCTCCCTTCGGTCCACCCGTCACCTCTGTCATTCAGAAGCACAATGCCACTCTGCTTGTTTCAGTAATGGGATAGTCCATTATCTGACTGTGTCTGTTCAACAAGGTGCTCCCTTTTCCACTTTTTCCCTCTCCTCGCCTTCACCTCATGCGGCTTGAAGGTGGAATGGAGGGATATTAGAAGGAGGAGAGAAGCCCTGAACAAGGACAGCTGGAAAAAGGCAGAGACGGGCGTAAAGATAGGGTGAATGTGTGAAAATCATCTCTCCATCTTTCAGTCTGTTTCATCAGTTGATTGCCCCTATCAGTAAGATTGTAGGAGGCTCTGTCTCTCTGTCTGACCGTTTCAATAACGCGGCGGCAAGTTGATTAGCTTTTCATCACCAACCGGCGTTTTCCACTCAGATTTTATTTTTTTCTGCAGCAGTGCTTATTTAACCGGACGAGCTGCCAAAGATAATATCCTTATTTAAAGCACAAGCTTTGGGAAAATAACTTGTAGGAAAGATGAGGGCTCTCACAAAACACTCGAACAGTCACACACCTGAGTTATTGTCTTACTGCAGTTAATGAGATTAACGGGGCTGTACTCCATTGACCTGCCTACAAAAGGGGAACTTTCTTTTTGGCACTTTGTTTCTTTATTTATGGCAGTAATGGAGACACAAACGGGAAACATGGCTGAGGTAAAGAGGGGTAGGACATGCAATCTTCCAGAAGTGGAACTAAGTATTTTGGTTTTTAGACAAAGTAGTACTGGTAAAACAATAAATATACCTGCAGCCGCAGCAGCTTGGTTTCTCATTTCCGGAGAAAGACTACTGGAAGAAGAAACCAAAGACAAAGTCAGCAACAACTATAATGTGTTAAAAAAAAACTAACCACTTATTATTGGTTATTACACACATTTTCCTGGCTTCAGTTAGAGATGCAAGCCAGCAAAATTAGACCCACTGAGTAAAGATAGCAGTGTGGGGAAAAGAGCAGGGGTTATATGTGACTTACAAGCCTGGTGGACACACACACACACACACACACACACACACACACATACACACTGACTAGAAGCAAACAGTAGTAGCAGGCATATGGAGAATGGAGATATGGGGTTTAGCAGATTGCACGGTGCACTTCAGGATTGTCAGATGGAAAGTCAAGTCAAATTTTATTTATATAACGCAATATTACAAATCACAAATTTGCCTCTAGGGGCTTTACAGAAGGGAGTGCAAACGGGTTGCTTTAAATTACAGGGTGCTGATGAACATCTTAAGTCACTCTGTGCTCTAGGCTGATGATTTTTCCATACTGGAAGTCCAAAAACCAACCTTTTTTTAATAATCTTTCTTGACAAACAGTGTTTACAGAAGAGGAACAAAGGAAGTGAAAAATCAAAAGCAAAACTGATTAACTGAATTCACTGTTTAAAGTTTCTGTTCTGGACTGATTAAATGATGCAAAACGTGATGACAAACAGCAGCTAAACCATGTGTTTAAGAGGATCTATGAGGAAGAATATTTAATGCCGCCAAGCCACATCTTCGAATGTGTGGAAATGTTTTGTATAATTTACGTCATACCAGCAAATAGACAACAGACCAGCGATTTAGACAGCGATTTGTTTCCGGGGATCACAAGTCAGCTGCCCTTTCACCCTGCTTGTCACTAAGCTAGCCAGACTAAGATGTCAGTCAAACCAGTGCCTCATCTGGATTTTAAATCCTGAATTACATGCTGATATATTTTGAGTTCACATCTGCCAAGAGTTGCATTAGTCTCCTACACAGCCAGCCAGCCAGCCAGATTTGGACATGTTTTTTCCTCATTCATAATCAAAAATGTATATCTCATTTATATTTGCTGGCCAGTTAGGAACAAGCCACCATATCAGCCAGCCAGACATCTCTTCTGAGACTTTAAAGTGTCATTTTCACAGTAATGTGTTTTTAATTTTAGCCAGTCGGTGATTCATCATGTCAGCCAGTTACTGTGTGCAGCCAGAAAACTGATCTGCAACACTGATGGATGAAATATTTCTGGCCCTACATGTTAAAACTTTATTTCCAGTCTAATGTATTAGGAATTCAATCAGTGCCACTGAATGCTGTATTGATAATAATCACATCACCCAGGGAGCCCAGAGTGATCTATGATTTTATAGATGGATTATGCCGCAGTTTAATGCTGTAAGTGAGTCTGTGTAAGAGCGAGAGACACCCCAAACAACTATGTAGTGAAATCACTCATACACACATTTATTGTTGATGAGAGTTTTACAGTAGGCATCTATTTCTAACAGACGTTAGATTGCTACTAGATATATTGGACTTCAATGAGAGACTGCACGCAAGTGCAAAAGAAGAAGTGGAAAGAGAGCGATAGACATCCAGAAACCACTCTCTGTTCAATATACACTTCCTTTAAACTGTGTGCAGAAATATGAAAAATGCATGAGTAATTTTGACTTTGGGCAAGTGGAGAAAGTTCTCCAACAATCAAAATACACAACAACAACATTTTCATATTTAATAGTAGTGTAAAAGACTGTCAAGGAAAATTTTTGGTATATTTGATATTATTCAGATTTAGACTTGCTGTTGGAATTGGAGTTGTTTTTTTTGCTATTTACTTTTATTTTTCTAACTTGGAAGTTTTTTAACCTGTGTATGATCATCTGACTAGAGGGTGGACCATAGGGTGAACCATGTAGAAATTTAGAAATCATGTGAAGGTCCAGGTAGGGTTAGATTTGGGCTAAATATGTATTACTTGAGTTAAAAATATAACAACACCAAACAAATAAATAGACCGCTGGAGCAATGATGATGCTTCAACCTCTATCTTGGTCTTCATTAGCAAGTAGGACACATGAGGGCCACACCAGAAAAGCACAGCACAAAATATGCTGCATCTGACCTTGACCTGAAAAACTTAAATATACTTCTGGTCAGGCTAATCACAGTGAGGGACTCAGGTGAGAAACATTTACATTTACATTTAGTCCTTTAACACTTTAATCCAAAGTCACTTACAAGTCGAGGAGAAAACACTGAAGCAAAGACTGTGGCCTGATCCAAACTCTACATCTTACCGTTTGCATTTTAGAATCATTTTTCCCAACATCTCAACTAGGGATGTCCCGATACCAGTATCGTCTATCGTGCCTGATCCTGCCATCACGTACTTGAGCGAGTGCTCAAAAAAAAATTTCCGATGCCACACCTGATACCAACTTACAGCAGATCTTCAATCTTGTGTTGGGTGAGGCAAAGGTGAAGAAATGTCAGCGGTGTGGAGATACTGTGAGTGTAACATAACACACAGTACAAATAGTTTGCTAATGCCAGCAGCAGCAACCACTGGATGTGAGCAGTTCTCTCCTGTTGTGTATTTTATTTTGTCACAGTCAAAGAGTAAACATCAGCTGATTACAGTGTTTGAAAGTATTGCACTTTTCCTGTAATTGCAGTGTTTAAAATGAAAAATTCAGCAAATGCAATATTATTAAGCACTGATATCGGTACTCTGTAAAGGCAAGTATTCCAATGTAAGTACTTCTACTCAGTCAGGAAAAAAGTGGTATCAGGACATCTTTAATGTAAGCAATTTACCTATTTAACAATGTTGCATGTTTGAGGACAAAATAAATAAAATAAGAATAAAAGTGATATAAACCAAATAAAACTTTAAGAGAACAAATCTATGTCTTTGTCCGTGACAAAAACTTTTTTCCCGTGATGCTGATGACACAAGAAACCTTTCTTGATTAAACTGGCACTTACACTTAACCTGGGTCACAGTATTGAGTTATTTTAATGGTAATATTAATGAATGTTCCAATCAGTGTCCAACGTGTCTGTAGGTCGCACAGATGAATGGATTGATAATAGTGTTGTGCTGATGGATTATACGCCACAGAGCAAATATTTTTCCGCATCAAAACATCTTGTAAATTAAGTGAGACACCTTCATTGAAGGAGACTTACCTATCACCGGTATCATTCTGCATCTTTTTGCCTTCCCTCTGACTTCAGTAAAGACGATAAAAAGGGTTTGAAATATATTTTTTTGCCTTTGTCTCCAATCACCATCTGCTGTTGTCAGACACTCACAAACTTTGCGTGTGTGCGGAGCAGTCCAGCAGATTTCCTGCCAAACTCAATCTGGTGATAAATGATTTACACAAGTTCAGTAGTAGCTGCCAAACTGATCATAAGTCTCATAAGCTGTTTACAGTAATTACAGAAGTATTTACAAATTAATTCAGTGATAATGAAATGATGTTAAATGTCATTATTATTTAAAAAAGAAAGGAAAAAAACATAAGATGGCTTCTTTGCAGCATTTGTAAACACTGAAGTGCTATTTTGTCACTAATCAGAAGGGCAGCGTCCTTTTGACTAATAATGGTTGTAGTGTTCATATACAGTAGCATTTATGAAAAAGGAAACTGGACATGATCCATATTGCTCATGCTGCCAGCTTTTTCTGTCAGCCCTCTAATACAAGTTGAATCTTCTTACACTGCTGGTGTGAAGTTGACACTCCATATGTGTGTCTCTATATGTGTGTGTTTGCGTGTCTGTGTGTGTGCATGTAGGCCATGAATCATGGGCTTTTGTGTGGGGATGACAGTTTGGGAGCTTAGCAGATGAGGAAGAGGAGAAAGAGAGAAGGACAAGAGGGGAGGAGAAGCATTGGGACACACAAGGAGTTATATACTGTATTTCCTTCCTTTATTACTTCTTCCCTCTCCTAAGTTTCTCACACACACACACACACACACACACACACACACACACACACACACACACACACACACACACAACTTCAGTCACTCAGTCAGTCAGTTCCTGTAGACAGTCTCCAGAGGAGATAAGGCTGAAAGACAGACAGGGGTCAAACTCTATTAGCTAGCCACGGGGAAGTGTGTGTGTGTGTGTGTGTGTGTGTGTGTGTGTGTGTGTGTGTGTGAGTGAGTGAGTGAGTGAGTGAGTGAGAGAGAGAGAGTAAATACAACTGCATAAAATAGAACTATAGCACAACACACCTATAACATATACACAGCAGACAATAGTGTTTACAGAAGAATAAAAAGCATGTCATCAAGTCATCATATGTGGTTATGGTTTGGTTCACTGGATCAGGCTACTAAAATTACTTGGTCATTTGGAAACACAGATAAAAAGCTGCTCTTCAGACAAATAAACTGGCTATTGTGAATATCCTAAAGCTTAAATCTGGTCTGTTTGTTTTACAGTAGAGATCAGGGCATGGTGGTGGTGCACTGGTTAGCACTGTCGCCTCACAGGAAGAAGGTCCTGGGTTCAATTCCCGGGGTTTCTTTGCGGAGTTTGCATGTTCTCTCTGGGCACTCTGACTTCCTCCCATGTCTTTGGACTGGACTGATATGCAGGTGAGAGTGAATGGTTGTTTGTCTATATGTGGCCCTGTGATAGACTGGCAACCTATCCAGGGTGTACCCTGCCTCTCACCCCATGGCAGCTGGGATAGGCTCCAGCACACCCATGACCCATGCAGGGACTAAGCAGTATAGATGATGGATTGGTGCATGCCAGTAGTGATTTTGAATAGAATCCATAAGATCTACAGTAACTGACAAAACAGACACATCCCGTGCAATATAAAGGAAACATTACCATTGATAATACAGTCACATATGCATATGTCAATACTGTTACCTCAAGTAATCAATTTAGTTGTGTGGTTGTCATATTGCAAATGAATAGTCAAAAATTTATCAATTTAGCATTTGATAACTAAAGCTATGGTGAGTCATAAGCTGGCCAACATGAACATGTTGCCAAAGCTAGCTACTTAGCTTTCCCTACTCACCACCTGTCATCTGCTACTCAATGGAACAGTTTCAGATCTCTGTCCGTATCCTGCAGCCCAGCTCCTCTGTTCCTCTCAGTGCCTGTTACCCTCAGCACACAGAGTGCATTTATTTTAAGTCCTAAGTGCAACAAATGGGTGTGAGATCATTAGTGAATCCATGTTAACAGGTGATGTAATGTAGTGGTGATGTTTCATTCCAAACGTGAATGAAGAGAGGGAGCCAAGTTTTAAGCGGAAGGTAAAAATATTCTGTTTAAAAACTGTTGCAGAGTTTGAGAGTTGACTAAATGGCATTTACATTCTTGATTGCTCCAAAAATCTCTGAATTTGAGGTGCATGCATCACATAGACTCTGCCTGTCGCCCGGGTTACAACTACAGTACTGTACATGTGATTAGGACTGAATCATCATTTAATTTTTGCTTATATTCAACCATATTGAAACAGATCTTTTGAATAACCCACATTTTTTACTTTTTACACACCAGATACATTGTTTTCTGAATTTTATTGCAACTTACAACTGCAAAATGTATCAGATGTCAGTTTAAATGTAGTCTTAAACTGATCTTTTTATTCTGCAGAAAACCTTAGTCGCACAGAAATTGACTGCATTTATATAGTGCTTTTATTCAAAAGGTTTTTACAGCCTGCCTCTTATTCAAGGTGCTGCCGTTACCATCAGGAGTTCAGTGGGGTTCAGTGTCTCATTCAAGGAGTTTGTAGTGTGTTTGGTGTGAAAGCTCGGTCACTTGCATCTCTCTCATCGTTTCCCTTTCTGCCGTTCTGGTGTGATGGTGGTGTGTGTTCACCAAGGTTGCTTGATAGCTATGATACTGTCAGGAGAGGTATACTGGTGATACAGCATCATCAGTAAGGTGACATTCCTGCCTGTTAGAATCAAAGTTGGCTTCCATCTCTCTTTCACACACACACTCGCGCTCACACACACTCAGTGTCTTCTGGACAAGGACACAAGCATCTGATACCACATATGTATAGGTCAATTTAAAGACCCATTATCTGTGTGTGCAATAGCCATGCTATTACAGGGTTCAGCACTAGATAGATTATGTTAGATGTGTGATTGCCGTGTGTGTCACTTTGGTTTGTGTGTATCTTATGTCTTAGAGTGTGTGTGTGTGTGTGTTTTAATAACAGACGTGATATCTCAAGGTTAAACTGTTTTCAGTTTTTGATGTAAAAAAGAAAATTACATCTATGATTGGTAAATGGAAGGAGCCATAATATAATGTAGATATAGTAACATTATTAGTGTATAGGGTATAAGCATTGATTGTGTGTGTTGTTCCTTTTACTTAAACCCATGACTACAGTAATAGCTCCAGGTATTGATAAGACAATCTGGAAAGACCAGTTTGTATCAGATCAATAATGAGTTTTAACACATTAGAGACCAAAACATTGTACAGTGGTTTATAATACTCTGAGAGGTGATTGTAAAAGTCTAAACTCATCATCATTTATAATTTGGCTTGAGTATCTTGTGGAAAACAGATTTATCCCGTTTTACATTACCTACCATGATGTGTGGATGTAGTTTATTGGTCTGTGCAGAGCCTTGCAAGGTGATGCCTCATTATGTTATTTTTGGTATATGTTTCTGAATAAAATTCAATTTTCTGGTGCCATTTGAAGAATTTGGGGGTCCGGACAACATTAATGTAGCCAACATTATTGGCCCTGATATTAAGCTGAATTAATCACCAGTCGAACACTGATTCTGTGATTTTAAACTTTTTTTTATGGGCTTGTTTAAAATCTACACAGACACAAAGGCAAAGACTTTTTTCATCACAATTTCATGTGGAATCAAATAGCTTGTCCTATTGCTCAGGTAGTATTTCCAGTGCTGTAAAAAAAGTCCTCTTGTCCTCTTCTTGAATGTTTATTTTTTACATATTTAGTTATTACACAAATATGACCCAAGTAAATATAAAATGTAGTTTTAAAATCATGATTTCCATTTCTAAGGCTTTGGGAACCACAGTGAGAGCCATTATTCACAAATGGAGAAAATAGTGGGGAACCTTTCCAGAAGTGACCAACATCTAAAGAACTGCAGGCCTCTCTTGCCTCAGTTAAGGTCAGTGTTCATGAGTCAATAATAAGAAAGAGACTGGGAAAAAATGGCACCCATGGGAGAGTTCCTAAACAAAAGCCACTGTTGACCAAAAAGAACACAAAGCTGAACTTTTCATGGAAGGTGTGCATAGCATTTCATAAACAGAACATCATATCAACAGTTAAACATGGTGGTAGTGTGATGGTCTGGGGATGCTTTGCAGCTTCAGAACCTAAAGAACACACCAGAAAGTTCACCTCTGAATGTCTCAGAAAAAAAAACAAACAAACAAAAGTAAGGTTTTGGAGTGGCGTAGTCAAAGTCTGGGCATAAATCCCATTGAGATGCTGTGGCATGGCTTTAAACAGGCCATTCATGCACAAAAACTCTTCAGTGTGGCTGAATTAAAAAACAATTCTGCAAGGAAGAGTGGGCAAAAATTCATCCACAGTGATGTAAAAGATTCATTGCCAGTTATCGCAAATGCTTGATTACAGTTGTTGCTGCCAGGGGTGGCACAACCAGTTATCAGGTTTAGGGAATTACTTTTGCAAATAGGCCCAGACAGACTGGACACATTTTTTCCCTTAAAAAAATGAGATCATCTTTCAAAAACACAACATTTTGTATTTACTCAGGTTATCTTTGTATAATTCTAAAATTTGCTTGATGATCTGAATTATTCGAGTAGGGGCTACAAATATGAAAAAAAAAAATATATATATATATAAATCAGTAAAACACTTCAATTTTCTTTACTTTCAAATCGCCGTATATTAAAATGTGATGAAAATTCATGCAAACAAATTCAGTACCGGGTTGAATTATAGTTTGATTCGTTCTGTAAATTGTTAATGACAATTAGAGAAAGAAAAATCAATAAAAATGTGGCACAGTGCTTATAATATTTAAAAACTACAATAGTCCTTTTAGTCTCATTATAAATATGTTTAAACTATAATCATCCCTCCGGTTATCTCTAATTTCACTCAGGAACCAAACATGTATAATTAAAGCAATAGAGAATGTGACATTGTGATAGTTGCTGATTGTGCTGATGAAATTAATCACTGATGTTGTGATCTAACCCATTTTCAGTCTGGTTTTTTTTTTTCATTCATCTGTTTACTTGTGATGAAGACATCCGTTGCAGCTGATGCATTTCTAAGACAAGATGAGTTGTAAGCTTATAATTTACTTCTTAGTTCACAGTGATTGTTTTACTCGTGTTAGAAAGCTGACACACATTCACGTAGCTTACAGGCATAAAAACAGTAGAACAGTAGTCGTCTAAAGAGTGAGTGCATTTATGACAGATCGTGCAAGCAGAGTGGAATGAAATGAAGTTTTGCTCCTCAAGCACGAACTGTGGTATGTAAGGTTTTCACTGTGCTGCATTGCTCATCTCTTTTTATGCAGAAAAGGCTCCACTTAGAGACTGAAGCGTTCAGTGGATGCTCATTGCTGATTGCGATGATTGCTCTGTAATTTTAATTGTTCTTGTACCGATTTAAGCGTGACTGCAAATTCAGGTTAATTGTTGCGGTTACCAGCAAACTAAATAACTTCCACAAGTTAATATATAAGAGAAAAAGAGAAGTCAAAGTGTAATTTTTAAAAATAATTCTGTTCTCAGCCTTTTAAGAACACGCACATGTAGAGTATGGATTTTAATATGGATTCGTGGCTGTAAAGAAACATGTTGTCAGTCACTTAGTGTTGACTGACATACGGTACAGTGTTCAGGGGTTTCAGCTCAGACAGTTCAAATGATTTGCTTTTATACTTATGTAACGGCAAAGAAAAGCTGATGTTTTCTCATGATGTGCTTACAAATGGTCCCTTTGCATGAGAGTAAAATTAAACAAGACTATTTTACAGGCACTTGCTAGAGTAATATGACTATTATTAAACATTTCTGT